>NJDD01007845.1:13568-42008 GCA_002245505.1 Calephelis nemesis | reverse complement strand
GCGAGCATCTAAAGTCTTCAAAACTGGCATATTTGTATGAAAAATATTAATGAATGTTTAGGAAGCTAGGCAGATCTGTTAGATTCGGACACTTGGGACGTTGGTGTGGAAGTGTGTGTGATAAAAATGTAAATTTCCTAAAACATATCATTAAAAAAATCCATTTAATTTAAACCATCTATTAGATATCACTAATGAGCATAAATGTTTAGAACGGAACGTTTTAATGAAAAGATTTGGAACTAACGTGTAAAATTGTCATGTTGGCATCCCATCCGATATTTCTAGCGCGGTGATGATTTAGGGTTACCAAACTTCTGAAAAAAAAATTTTTAAAACACCAATCAATTATTGTTATGAAAGGGATACCTGTCCAGGCTCTATTCCACCGAGCGACCATCCGCTTGACCAGGCTTAGGGTTGATTCCCGTAAATAGCTGAGTTTCTGGATCTAGATATTAATTAATTAAAATCGATTAAGTAGTTTAGGAGTCCATCGCGGACAAACCATCTGACTCGTAACTTATATATATACATATTAAGATTTTATGACGCTAAAGATCTTTGACTAAAACTACAGACCTAAAGAACTCTTAGGGTGGATTTCACCGAGTTATTTAACAGCGATCAATGTAAAAACGCGTTTAGTCAATTGTCAAGTGTGTCAATCATGTCAGTTTTTTATGTATTTCATAATATTAGTTATTGTATATGTTTTATTATTAAGCTATTTTACGTAGTAAGTATATTCTCAGGGGATGGATTTGTTAATTTTGACAATTTTAAAAGAGTAATCGCAGTAGTTTATGAACGGGATCACAATTGATAATTGAACTCGTTTACACTGAACTCAAATTTACTAACGCGGTTTTCAATATGATCGGTGAAATTAGGCCTTATTTACCTAATAACATAAAGACGCTTGTTCGCTGATTTATCACTCTTTTATGTGACAACCCTAACATTGACATCCCTAAGATGATTAGCACCGACCGGAATTAGACCGTCCAAACGACGAACACTTCCCGCAAAGGGTTTTTTAATTCTTTTCTAATTTGATATGTGAGAACGACGAAAATATGTTTGTTGATTTGTCAGTGCGTTTCGTTTTTTCTTTTTCTTAGACACCGAATAAAAGTGTGTTTCAAAATTTGTTTTTAATCTGTCACATTTAGAAAAAAATATATATTTAAATGTACTGGGAATTCGACAAACTTATGGCAGAGATATATTTATACAATTATATATCTTAATTTACCAAAGTAAAAGATATTTTTGGTATACTTTCGGGCAAACAAAAAAAATATATTTTACAAGGTTTAAAAATATAAAACGACAATAATGAGCGTTTTTTTAACATGCAACAGCAATTATCGATATGTTTTAACGTGGTTTTTACGATAATCGTCCTTTTATATTAAGTACCTAATATAATGAGCGCGTTTCGTTTTTTTACTTAAACTTAACACAAAAATAGCGCCTATTTTCAGTTTCACAATAACGGAGTAGTTTTTATATTTCATTGAAAATAGATATATTTGTAATGAGCACAGTCTTTTTCTGTACGTTTCTTAAATGTTTCTGTTATTTGTATAGTTAATTGACACATATAAATATTTACATATATTTTATTTACTTTTTCCTCTATATTTTTTTTAAAATGATACACTTTACTTAAAAAATCTATTTCAAAAATATAAATCGAAATTAAAGAAGAAACAAGCTTTCATCTGTTTAGTTCGTCAAAAAAACGATGACCTATACTTTTTTTGAATGGGAGCTTAGAGCAAGAGGAAGTTTCATCATAATGGTGATTGAAATATGCCCTAGATCAATCAGCGTGGCGCCGCAACGGTCTAGCGTGTATATGTCACCGGACCACCGTCGGCGTCTGTATTTATAGCGACGCCTGCGCATCGCCCGTGGGCGGCGAAAGCGCTACGAAATACATCCAGATAGTAAACTACAACTAATTTAAATTCAATCCCTATTACATTCTTACACTCAATCCCTTGCAAAACCTCTAAGTATCTTTACATATTTACATTGAAACTTATATAAAACATGCCTTATAAAGAGCAGTCGCTATGCATCATTAATATATTACATCAAGTAATTGTACTCAAATAATATGTGACTGATCCTTGATATGTTTAATTCCATATGTTACTACTTATTCATGTCTATTTGTCTAATAGGGGTTGTCTAATAGCATTGGTTGTATGACACTGGTTTGCATGCGTGTGGAAGGTAGATTTAATCCAAATTTTGATTTGTTTCAAACAAACTTCCACCAAGGTCACCTTTTTTACATTTTTGGAAGGCGTGATTAGAACGTGATTAAAACCGTTTGGATGATGCTTAAGTGTTAATTAAGACATAATTTCCTTAATTTGGGGTTAAAAAAAGTAATTGGAGTTATTTGTTGTAGTATAGCAGTTGTACAAATTAATCAAAGAACCTAAAATGAGGGTTTGAAGTTTCGTCATTCGATAACTTACAACAACAACCCTGACAACCCTGTTTGTTTTAAGGGTAAGTGCCTAGTTTGCTTCATATGTATTGAAAAGCGCCTAGGTTAAAAAGAAAAAAATAAATTTAGAAGGTATTTTGTAAATTTCGTAGGTACTGAATTAACTATAAATCAATTTACCAAAAAAAATTAACTGAAACAGATGGGTTATAAAAATGAATCTGCGATCGTATCTCAGAGTACAAATACACATGCATTGCGTTTGTTCTTTAAAAGAATTCCAACTTAAAAAGTATATGAGGTAGACTAATGTCACGAATTAATAAGAAAGGCTAAACCAATAAGAAGCAAATTAGGGATAACAACACACATAGCCCTAGATTGAACCTCTTGATGATGGTTTTTATTATGCTTCGCTTTGTAGCCTCTTTCATATGGTTTTGTATGATTTTTGTTATGTTTATGAAAACACAACCTCGCAAGGTTGTTTTGCATTCTAGGACAGTCGTAGTCCTCGTTACCATCACAACGACAAACGGTTAAGGCCCCAGCTTTCTCTTGTTTTCTGAGGATCTCTATAGAGTTGAGGCATTTGTTAGAACACTTTCGGCCACGGTAAACTGACCGACATAATTGATTGTAGAAGTTTAGGGCGGTTGCACATTGAGCGTCCGCTAAGCAGATCAGTTGCGACAGTCGACAGGAGGCGGTGGCGTTTGCAGCCCCCCTTAAAACTTGAGCCCGACACACGTCGATCCGCGACTTGGTTTCGCTGCAATACTCGTCTTCACATTGACACTGCAACAAAATTATTGTATCACTGACTTGTTTTCGTACACTTACGTACTACGGAGCGTCTATATTAAAGCTTTTAGGGTATGTTTAATTTCATAAGTGGACATATGCACGAATTTCCTGATGTTTAGAGATATCCGTTAGCTATACCATTGATGTCCATGGTAGTCGTTGTCCTTTGGTTAGATATTAAGCCTATTGTGCAAGTCTACCACCTAACCCTACCATCTAGACGGGGACATAGCATTATCATTATGGAAGCAGGAATAGGTAAGGCGATGGTTCCTTGCCCAAGCAACACGGCGCTCTACCATCACCTTGTGACCGGCCTTATTGGCCATTTATCTTATGCTCGCCTATTAAGAGCTGCTTGTCAGCAAAGCAGATGGTCCATTCTATACAGATCCAGACCAACTCGGGGAAAATAATTGTATTTGTACTTCAAAATTTTTTTTGGAGTTCTTGTTTGTTTGCGTGCTACGGGAATAATACTCAAATATTCTAACTACTACGTATGAACGTATATTCAATAATTTATATCTCCCACGGGAACCGTTTAGATATCGGGATAAAAAGTAGCCTATGCCACTCTTCTAAAAAACATATCGGCACTCAAAAATATACCATAACATCGCTCTATTCCGCGTGATAAAAAAAACACATTTTCGTTTGAATTATTAAATTCATAAAGAAAAGATATCTTCATAAAATAATATCTCTCTTACACAGCTGCAGGTGGACGTGAATTTTGAATTAAAAAATACTTTATAGCCTTTAGACTTTACCGGTCCTTTAGATAAGTGATCATGTGTCAACTATCAATGTAATATGTATCAAATATACAACCAATAAAATTCATTTTACGAGGCACATAAAATATCAACTGGTAATACTATGTTCTGGAGATATTACTTCAGAAAATATTGAAAAGAAACAATATCTATCAACAAATGACGATTATAAATTTCGACTTTTAACACCTGACCTGAAAAGTAATACGTTTGACGCGACTGTGTATATACTAATTTATTTTTTTTGCAATATGTACCTACCGAAAAATAAGTTTTCAACTAGCTGACCCGGCAAACACATGGCACTCGATACTCTCCTACCCTTGTTTCCTTGGGACTTGCTATGAAGTTATGTATGTAACTTACGATGACTTGTTTGTTGAAATGTTTCTCAACATTCCGGATTACAAGTTATTTGGTCACTTTATACGGAATGTTGTTATATTTGTAATTTCCAAACTACGAAACCTACGACTTGGAAAATATACGGGACATTCCGTAAAGTTCTGAAATAACTTTTTGGATAATATTTTTTTAAATGTCGTCTATCTACAGAAATCACTTTTAAATAATTTTACCCCAAGTTTACACTTTTTTGCCGGTTGGCGATAGGATTGCCACCAATCACATTGTGGGACTTAGAGTCTTCGGCTAGTGATGGGTGACCTGGTTGTGCCTCTGCCTACCTCTTCGGGGATATGGGCGTAAAGATACTTAGATTTTTTAGGTATTTGTCGATGTCAGTATATAATGACCCCATCATACAATAGTGCAGTAATATAGTAGTTAATTTAATTTAAGTCACTGTCAGTCATAACTATGTGATAGAGTGATATGCAGAAGATAACCCAGGTAGATTGGTATCTTACCAATTCCTGCAGTCGTAGCGTCAATGCTCGCTATCATCGTGTTCTTTAAAGGAGGATGGGAAAGCCGGTAGATTTACGCACGAGGCCTAAGCTAGCGACGCATCAGTAACCTCTATGGTAGCTATAGGTATCGGTTGCCTCGTAATATTAATAGTCACCTACTTGTTCGCTTCTACAACATTAAAAAGTAATACAATAGGTGTGATGTGTCCTAAAAAATTGCAACATTTTAGAACAATTTAGAAAAATGTGCAACTAAATTGAAAATAACGATATTACGTTCATTAATAAGTCTTCTTATGCAACTCTTATGCATTGTGGGACTTAGTGTCTTCGGCTAGTCATGGGTACCCTGGTTATGCCTCTGTCTACCTCTTCGGGGATATGAGCGTGAAGATACTTTTCTTATCCAACAAAGTGACATACAACAAGACAAAAACAATTTGAATTAAGAATCCTCCTTTTTAAAATTGCTTAAAAACATCAGTTAGTTTTAATTAAAGATCGATATGAATATCCGATACCCGATGTCCGAGATAAAAATGTAGCCCCCGACTTACGCTATTTTTTATTGTAAAGCAGCAACACCTGCACAGAATAACACTGCGGTAGGTCTCGATCAAGACGTCAAATCTCAAGGCTGTATAGGGCCGCAGTGCTTGCCTTTCGATACATTGCCCAACGGGCATACCTCTGTAATCATACCGTTACGACATAATCAAACCCAGCCGGTTTCTAATGCACAGCATTAAAACTAATGTCTTCATTGCGTTTATATTTCTAGCGTCGGCGCTCGGTGGAATTCCATCGTTTGTACATTTTCAAAATGATACTTGTAGTTTTTAGCTTTTTTTTTAATTTATACAACTATACCGTACCATACCATAATTACACGTCACGTTGTTTGTCTGCGGTTGACGGAAACGGTTGTTGTTGCGGCGGAAACTATAGTAGGTAGTACTATTTAAATTATGCGCTTTGGCTATATTCGGCTTCGGAAATCGGAATGTATTTTAAAGATATTGTTATTAGAGTTGTTATTACATAATTAATCATTTCGCTTAAATTTAGATTAAGCCAGCTAATTTAAAAATAAAAGTATAAAGTGTAAAAAGAGTAAAAAGTGTAAACAGAAGCGCATAATTTAAATAATAGTACTTGTTTTTAATCAAATTTGCATACTGTGTTTGATGTAGCTTTAAAGATAGGATAGCTTAGATCTCAATTTATCGCAAACAAAGCCGCGGGTAAAAACAAGTAATTGTAAATTAACAATGTGGTAAGATATGACTTAAATATGTTTGTAACAAGTTTTTACACATATCCCGCAGATTTTCGTTTCATTTCAAGTTCAACGTACAGTTCTGCACATTTCCAATTCAGAGCAAAATTTTTTTTATTAGAAAATTGGAAAAACCCAATTTTTTTTGTTGAACGACTCGGGATTCGAACTCGGGACCTTATGCAGCCAAGTACAACAACCGAACCGCTAGATCACAAAGACCATAGACGCACTAATTACCTACTAAACTGCGTATTGTTATAATTATTTGCCTTCATAAATAATTAATATCCCTGGACGAGTTACACAAATTCAATCTAACCCCAAAGTAAGCAAATCATATGCCTGTGTTATGGATGTTAGTCAACGATTCTAATACATAGAAATACTTAAATAGATACAAGAATAAATTTAATGAGCACCCAGATCCAAAAAATGCAGGCATCTAAATGTTCATCACACAAATGCCTGCCCCCGTCGAGATCGAATCCGAGCCTCGGTTGATCGGTGTAATCAAGCGTGTACGCTAGCCACTAAACCGACGAGGCGGTCAAGTTGTACACAGACATACCTAAATTACTTTAAAGAAATCAACATGCGTACAGTAAGCATATTGATTTCTTTCTCACTCACACCTTGAAACAATAGTACATATGAGCTTTTAGCACAAGTAAATCCCGCACGCCATCGTGAGTTGCAAGTGCTGTATCAGAAAAATTGCAGGAATTGATAATGTTTCCATCTCACCATGAGGTCGTCAACCCACAAGCAATGGCGATGCATCGTGTTCGACAAATCTGACGTCTAAATTAGATTTTATTACTAGGCGTATGGACCACAAACACCATCATAACCAGACCCCCCTCACACGTAGCACTTGGTGACAGTGTTTCCAATAAAGGGTCAAGTTAAACTGGACGAGTCTCAATTGAGAGAGCCAGTGTAAACAAGAGATGATGAGAAGTTATATGTCCATTCTTTACAATAGCATACATTTTATTTAAGATGCATCACAGAGTAATGCAGTTTGTTTTGTCGTTTTTGCAGCCTCTGTGGTCCAATCTATTTATCTATATGCTCCTAGGTTTGATCCCCAGTTGAGACAACTCAAAATATATGTATTTTTTCTAATATATACATTTCTCGAATCACAATGTTCGTATCGCCTCTGTGGTCTAGCGGTTTAGGTGTTGGACTTGACTACATGAGGTCCAGGGTTCGAATCCCGGGTCCGGCAAGTAATAGAAAATTAGGTTTTAACAATTTTGTAATGAAAAAAAAATGTTGCTCGGGATAGGATATGTGCCCGGTTGGCGATAAGGCTTGCCACCTATCACATTGTGGGACTTAGTGTCTTCGGCTAGTCGCGGGGCACCCACCTCTGGTTGTGCCTCTGCCTACCTCTTCGGGGATATGGACGTGACGATACTTTACTTTTACTTTACAATGTTCTGATCTTAAAATCGGCCAACATCGTTTTTTTATACCCCCAAGTGATGAGGAAAATCACCCTAATTTTTTTTAGTAAATTGACATTAAAAATATTACAGAACAAAGTCTGCCGGGTCAGCTGGTATCTATATACAAATGAATCCCCATTTCGCGTGGTCATTGCACCACGGCTGAATGGATGTACTAATTTTGCTAATTATTTTTTTTTGTTGTTTAAATTATCGTCAGGAGAAAGTTCTTATAAAAAAAACTATAAAAAACTATAATACTATAAAAATTGGAGGGAAAATGGGATAAACAATGCTTCAATCCATACAAACTGTTAGTGCAGATACTGTCAAGCGTTATGAAGTCGATCGGTTAGTTTCTAATAAAACGACCTTGTTAGAGATTGGATAAGTGCCCGATCAGCGATAGGATTGAGTAAAGAAAAGAAGAACTTAAACAATTGAATACACAGGTCATCTTAAGCTGGTTTTCGAACTTTTTTTATAAATTCCAACCATACAAACATCATAAATGTGAAAGTTTCTTCGTCTGTAATGATTTACGTTAATTCACTAATTTAAATAGGTTTAGCGTTGACTGCAGACAGTCGCGAACGTAATCGCAGGTACAATTAGTACCTATATTATACTAGCTGTTCCCCGTGTCTTCATCAGCGACAAATTAAGATATAAGTTGATAACTTTAAAGTCTTTAAAGTTTAAGTTACTGCACATGTATACAAATTTGATTAAAATCGGTTAAGTAGTTTAGTAATTAATCGCGGACAAACAACGTTATATTTATTCAATATTGTGATTGCACATTGGCGAAATTCGACCAAAATAAATTTTAATATCTTTTTGATATGAGCGCCATCTTCATACTCGTATATCAAGACCACCACCACTGTTTTCAAACTTTATGAATATAGTTTGTGTATGTTATGTATAACGAAATCTGTGATCTTTTATCATTATCATCGATGTATTTGTTTATGTAAACGCACTTTTTAAGCATTATTATTAAATAATATTAGGGGTTTGCATTTCTCCTACACATAAACTATAAGAGTGCTCAATTTCATACTCCTCCTTCAAGGGGTCAAAAGTTTTTGCTTCACGTATTAATATTATGTATAATTCGAATATAGAAACTTACATTTATGAGTTCTTTCCCTTCTTCAGTTGAAGTTAGCGCTATTAAGGCATGTTCACACTCCTTGGGGCAGTAGCTCATGGGTTTGGACATGACGTCACTGCAGAGCAGCATGTAGTTGTTGAGTCCCGTGCCGCAACCAGTACGGTAGGCGCAGCGGGTTCTCGCCTCGTTGCAAGGTATCGCTTTCACCGCTAGCAGTGGCAGCAGCAGTGTAGCTGCTAGCAACCACATCACCTGAAAATAATAAAAGTGTAAGAAGAAATGTGCACAACCTTCAATTTGAATAATTTAAAAATTTAAACATATTTTATGATATTGGAAGACAAACAAGCAGTTTTCCTGATGGTAAGAAATTCACGCCGCCTGGACACCAAAGATGATAACGCTGCGTTGCACATCGTCAGGATATCAAACCTCTAGCAAAGTGTAAGTTTATCGGCTACATTATTATTAAACAGAACACGTCAACAGTAACGGCCAGTGTTAATAATGTATGCCTAAAGATGGGTTTCAAGCATTCTAGATAGCTGCGTATCCGCCGGCCTATCCCATACCTAATTGACATATTTATCCTGTCCACAGATATGTTATTGGCAAGCGATAACATAAAAATGGATCAAAATATCAATCTTGGACAGCAAGTTTTGGATTCGGATTGATTATTAATATTGACCGTAAGACGTTAGGCCGTATTAAAAAATTCGACGGTTGTACCACAAGTCGGTGCGAAACTCTATCACCTAGTCAGATATCACGATGTTAATTATTACGATAAACCTACGCTCGCCTATAACGAGCTACCCGGCAACAATGGAGAAGGTCTATTTTGCAAAGACGCCCAGTTACAGTACAGTTAAGTCCTACATATAGTAATTTAAAATTTCGTCTCAAGAATTCCAAAGATTCATGGTTAAAATAATTTAAGCATTTCACAGATAGAGACGAAAGCGTTAAGAATCAAATCCAGTCTGAAATGTTTTTTTAAATTGTAAAAAACCATCCCAAATACGGGATAAGTGGTTAAGTTAAAATATCTTGGTCTAGTTTCTAAACTAAAACATTTTATTTTATTACTGAACTATAATAACCGTTATCCTTCCAACGGGATTAAAACTAAAGTTTATCCGTTTTAGAGTCATAGATATTTAAATATGTACTGCTAAAGTTATTTATCTCTCTTGCGGAACTTCTTTAGATTTTGGGAAGTGGTAAAATTAAAATATCTTGGTCTAGTTTGTAAACTAAAACATTTTATTTTATTACTGAACTAAAATAACCGTTATCCTTCCAACGGGATTGAAACTGAAGTTTATCCATTTTAGAGTCATAGATGTTTAAATATGTACTGTTAAAGTTATTTATCTCTCTTGCAGAACTTCTTTAGATTTTGGAAAGTGGTAAAATTAAAATATCTTGGTCTAGTTTCTAAACTAAAACATTTTATTTTATTACTGAACTAAAATAACCGTTATCCTTCCAACGGGATTGAAACTGAAGTTTATCCATTTTAGAGTCATAGATGTTTAAATATGTACTACTAAAGTTATTTATCTCTCTTGCGGAACTTCTTTAGATTTTGGGAAGTGGTAAAGTTAAAATATCTTGGTCTAGTTTCTAAACTAAAACATTTTATTTTATTACTGAACTAAAATAACCGTTATTCTTCCAACGGGATTGAAACTGAAGTTTATCCGTTTTAGAGTCATAGATGTTTAAATATATACTGCTAAAGTTATTTATCTCTCTTGCAGAACTTCTTTAGATTTTGGGATACAGCCTCCTAACTATCTCTTCACGCAAAAAGTATACCATAATATAACATAACAAGGATAAATAAAAACACACTCTTTGACATTTACTAAAATAAAGTATGGATTTACACCTCACAGGGGAGCAGCATGTATAGCATGTATAGCACAAATTATGCCTTTATATAAAAAAGGCAGTATCGGATTTAGCACTACTAGCGCCTCGGGCGAAAATTAGCTGCCTGACAACTCGTAAAAGGCAAGCTTGGTTTGCTTGTGTTTTGCTTGAAACATTACTAACGAGGCTACCGCTGTTAAAATGCTGTGCAGCAACTTGCTCGGACAAAGATCCACCGCCTTACTAATTTTTGCGACTATGTACTGTATGTACTAGTGTATTCCGGTCTGGAGGGTAGGGAGCCGGTAGGCTTGCATAACAACCCTAACATCTGGGCAATAGGACAACGACGTACTTGTAACATCAGCGGTGTCTATAGGCCGCAGCTGTCTCTTACCATTAGGAGAGCTTTTTCGCTATATTATTACCGCATTGAAAGAAAATTTATATCTATACTAATTTTATAGAGAGGAAAGATTTCATTTTTGTTTGTTTGTTTGAAATGAATAGGTTCCGGCCCTACTGGACCGATTTCAAAAATTCTTTCACTTTTAGAATGCTACATCATCACTGAGTGACATAGGCTTTGTTTCATCAAAATCGGAGCAGTTGAAGCCAAGTCACGCAGGCGAAGCTATGTGAATTTATCTTAATCATTTGCTTATTAATAAATACTAACTAACTAAGTAATAAAATATCACTTTTTGTAGCCTTCCTATCACACTCGTAATAACTTTTCTGTTAAAACAGAAAATTCAAAAGTCAATATCAATATCGCCCAGTACTTAAGCGTAATGGCACCCCTTAATATTTGGGCCCTGGGCGGTCTTCTAAACGTGCCTATCCTAACTCCGTCCCTGGCAACAGAAAAGAATACTCAAACGAACTGAATGATATAGCATTTTCTATATCAATATTGCTCGAATGTCGTAATACTGTTTAAGAAGGTAATCCTCAAGTGATCTCGAAAGTTTCTCGGAAGATGTAAGCTCAGTAAACAAATGTCACGTCACATACTTGACGCTACTGAGTTACCCGATTACCGTAACGTTATAGGGTTGTTACTGTTTAAAAATATAAAATGGGAAGTAAATACTTGATTTGAAGAAATATGCACTGACAATACAAAATAGACAGTTGAGATTGCAGACAGGCTTGGCAGGAATAGTAAAAGTTGTGCTACTAATCCAGACAACTTATTGTAAATTTCTATTACCTAACCTTACGGAATACATATTTTGACCAATATTTAAAATTTATGTCTTTCTTGAGCAATGGAGTCGTCGCGTTCTTGCCTTTCATTTTTTATCTTGGTCTAGTTTCTAAACTATATCTAAATATATCTAGAAGTACTAGTGGTAAACACACGCGGACTAAGAACACAATTGTTTACAAGCTACAATGTACGTATTATAATTAGTAATCTCAGGTTTACTATTCTATACTGTACATATGTCCGTACCATCCAAACTGGAAAACTACAATTTCAACTAGGTACTTATAAAGTAACTTTTTAGGGCAAATAAGTTCGATGGACTTGTAAATACCGCAAGGTAAGCAACACATTGGTCATTTAAAAAAAGAACCGACAGCTTTACTACATAGTATAAAACAAAGTCGCTTCCTCTGTCCCTATGTTTTTTTTGTACTATTAAATCTTTTAAACTACGAAACCAGTATATTATAACAGTTAAAATAATTAAGACAGTAATAGTAATTGAAAAGCATTATTTAAAAACTCAACAACTTATTCTTGCTATAGTCAAATTGTTTGTCTATTCTAAAGAATCATAATAGTACAAAAAAGCATATTAGAATAGGAAAAACAATTTGAAAGTAATAAATAAATTTATAAAATAATTATCTTGAATATTGCTACACCCTTAATCATTACAATTATTATTTAAATAACAATAATTTAATAGCAGTACGACCGATTGTTTCAATAAGTAAATTATCTAGGTACACAAAAATTAAGTGTTGTCTTTGATTTCCCTGGGATAAGGGATTCCATAATCAGATCCAAACTTGGTGGCAGTGGGACTACCTAGGACCCGGACGTAAGCTCTTTTAAATAAACCAAGCATTTTGGAAATTTGTATAGAGCTTACGGAGAAATCGATATTCATACAAAAAAAACTACTATAACTACTAATAGTATCTGTCAAATACCTTATTAAACATAATATATATTTTATTGTTTTGGTCCATAAATTGTTAATGTATTAGTTTCAGTGTAGTTTAGTTTTATTTGCCTATTTGTACACTACAACCAAAATAAATTTATGTTCAAATTTTCTCTCTTTTGTGTTATTTCATTTGTGTACAATAAAGTATTATTATTATAAAATATAATTCGAACGTATAACCTAATTTTTAAAGTCGATAAAATAACTTCTCCATAATAAAACCTGAAGTGTATTTTTATAAATTCCAAAAAGTGTTTTCGACGTCCTTTAACACAAATAGACAGTGGGTCATCGTCCGATGTAGTCCGAGGCAAAGAAAACAAAGTGACAACCTCAAGTGTCCGACTCTCCCCGCCTCAGCGTTATAATAACAATAGTTTGAACAATCACCTTTATTACCAACATATAGAACCTAAAATACGGCTAGTTAATTCTCAAACAAAATAATGGGCGCGCATAGATATTAGTAATTAAGTTAATTTTAAATTAACATATTAAAAGGTGTTTCATAATTTATTTAAATAAAGTTTTTGAATTTTTATTCGCATTTCATATTCATAAGTTGAAGTTGCCAGCGTATATTATTCCCGCGTGTCAAAATAAAGAAGCTCTCCCGCGTGAACCAGTTTAGATATCGGGATGAAGTCCTATATCGCTTTCCAGTCTTGGCATTATCTCCACACACAAAAAATGTTTAATATAATCGATCCGTTGTTAGAAAGAAAGTTTATTTCCACATTTCTAGCATATTTAAAGAAAATTATGAATTGTAAAATGCTGACTTTTGTGTATACGTAATAGTTCTCATGTTTGACTTAAATCTTTTAGAGTGCCTCGTTAAAATTAACTTATTTTAACGAGGTTTATTTAAAAAATCAGTTTAGATAAGACTTTTGACAGAAATAATTCAATTCAGTCTTCAGTCTGTATTCTAAATTGGAATACAAAACTAAAACCAGATTTTAGTCAAAGTAGTATCTTCACGCCCATATCCCCGAAGAGGTAGGCAGAGACACAACCAGGGCACCCACGACTAGCCTAAGACACTAAGTCCCACAATGTGATAGGTGGCAAGCCTATCGCCAACCGGGCACATTTCCAATCCCGACCAACATTTTTTTTATTAGAAAATTGGAAAAATCCAATTTTCTTTTTGTTGGGCGACCCGGGATTCGAACCCGGGACCTCAAGCAGTCAAGTCCATCACCCGAACCGCTAGACCACAGAGGCGACTTAGTCAAAGTATATGTGACGTTTCACAATTTTCTGCCCAAATAAGAGTTTAAATGCATATTAGGATTTAATACAAAAAAAACATATCCTGTAGGCTTTAAAATGTAGTACCACTATTCTTTGAGTGTTAAAATGACCTTTTTTAATTGTGACGAATGTATTGTCATCCTCGCTGTTTTTACAACTGCACCGAGTTTTGAGCATTGTCACTTGTTATATTATTCATTGAACTTTTATCCCGGAATCTGTTTTAAAAGTATAATATCTTAAGACGCTACATTCCGGAAAGTCTGCTGCTTAATTGAATCTGCATTTTGTGCTTACTAATCATGAGAATGTTGATTTTAGTCGAAATTGTATTAAAAATATTATTTCAATTTCTGAAAGTAATTCTAATTATAAACCCTAAATATAAACTAAAATAAAATATAAACTAAAACTAAAATATGTCGCCTCTGTAGTCGAGCGGTCCGGGTGTTGGACTTGACTGCATGAGTTGGACTTGACGGGTTCGAATCCCGGGTCGGACAACAAAGAGAAAATTGGATTTTTCCAATTTTCTAATAAAAAAAATGTTGGTCGGGATTGGAAACGTGCTCGTTTGGCGATAGGCTTGCCACCTATCACATTATGGGACTTAGTATCTTCGGCTAGTCATGGGTGCCCTGGTTGTGCCTCTGCCTAGCTCTTCGGAGATATGGGCGTGAAGATAAACTAAAATATAAATTACTAATGAGTAACAGTATTTAACGTAACACATGTCCATGTCTTGTACCAATTTTGCAGTATCAGTTTATTTAACATCATCATAAAATACATATAATAGGTACATCTTTAGATTCCAGTCTCTCCAAAATTTTGCAAGTTCCGTTGCATTATAATGTTAAAACTTGTATTTTTCTTGGACAAAGTCACGGATTCTAGTTATATTATTTCAGGTGCATCACTAAGAAGTCCAATAAACATAGGTGTTGACTTTGGTTGAGCAATTACTGGTGCTTTTCACACTTACACACTAATCGTCAGCTATTTGCGTGAAGAAGTGTCGCAGCCTGCATTCCGATTTGGTTGTTTGTATTCGTGGTCGGCGCCGAAACGATTTTTAGTTTATCTAATATTCGTGCGTCACGAAAACATCGGTTCCTTGAAATATTCGTTGTGGTTTTTATCTATAATCTTTTTATCCCTAAATATTAAGAGATCTTTCTAAAGAAAAATAAAATAAACTTGACAAAATAGACTTTATGTTAATTTATTTTTGTGAATATGTGGTATAATATACACTTCTGGATATTTCCGTCATGTTTATACCATGTTTCAATACGAAAAGTTTATGTTTTTTAATAAATTTGCAGAGAAAAAATAACATAACAAAATTTTTATATTTCATTTATTTAAATATATTTTATAGCAGGAATACCTACCTAATCAGAATAAAAAGGGTTAGAAAATGTAAAAATTTAAAACGATATTATGAATATGTAAAAACTATTTTTTTGTCTAAAATCAATAAAATAGACATTTAGGATAATAATATCATTTAAAAACATTACAGCATCAAGAATGTATGTTGTAGGCATATTCAAATTTAAATGTTTACAAAATGAATTTTGTATTTTTTTGAAATTGGAATAAATCCACATGTCCAATAACATACTTGTTTTGCAGGAACCGAAATAGAAATATTCAAATGGCCTAATAATCTGTAAGCAGACGTACATTGTTAACGAGAACAACAAACACGATTCGTTCCCGCGCACCTCATTATAGCGTGTCGTTAACCGACAATTGGTTAGGCAAACTGAACGTCAGGTAAGCTGACTACTGTGTGACTAGAGGCTTGCTATTGTCATGGAAATGTACTGTGAAATTGGTATTTAGTTTTAAAGAAATATGCCGTTTAAACTGGTACTGTCTAAACCATAAGGGCACTCGGAGGATGTGCCCAGGGTCCCCAAGTTTTTGGGGTCCCAAAAACAAATATAGCTTGCTAAAAACTGCCATAAAGACTTCTAAATCATAACAGATTTTTTAGGAGTATGTTTTTCTTAGGTGTCAACATTACAATAATTAACAATTTCCATAGGTGCTCAGTGTTGATCCGGGCCTTCTGTGTAGCATAGGTCTTCTGAATATCTACTAGGTATCATAGGTTAACTGGGTCATTACAAACTAGACCACACGTGGTAGATGCTAAGTAGCAACTTTTCCGGGTAGAGAAACACCGCGTTATCTATTCCTGCAATAGGTACCAACAGTAATTGTCAATTATTTAAATGCAAAAGAACTGGTAAAAGCCGACGTCAATTTTTATATGATAGACCACAGTAGATAGCAAAGAAAAAGAAAAATTTCTCAATCGAACTATAAAATACATAAAAAATATTACTTTTTTTCTTGTCCTTTTTTATTTCATATGAATTTAAAGAGGTTATGACCTTATACAAGACATGCCACATTGTCCAATCAAACTTTATTCCTTAACAAAAAGAAAAAAAATGGAAAATTACTCTGCTATACAAATGTTAAACAAAATGACAAAATTTCAACCGTTTCAACCATTTGACCACCACACCTAAATTTTTTTTAGTTTTAATTCTTTCACCAGCGACATTATTTCATGTTCTGCACAAATTCTAATTGCAAATTTTTTAACATTCTCAACCTTATCGCATTATTCACAATAAACAATCAAAAAAATAATTAATACTTAACCTTGCTTGCCCTCCAAGAAGGTTACAAGAAAATTATCTACTTCCAAATCTAATTCCATCATGTTAATATTAGAAGAACAATAAAGTTTACATCTGTTTCTTGTAACTGTGTAACGGCTGATACGAGATCGTTGTTTTTTTTTAGAAACCACAGTATGGTTACTCTTGAATCTCGATTTCATGCGAATTGAAATCGGATCGGATCATTTTAAGTACTAGAACCAAATAGTAACGGATTATTAACATTTGGTTAATATAATACTTTATTTTTTTTAGGATTCGTTGTTTTTTTTTAAATCTTATGATTCAAAAATGGATCTCCATTTAACGTGCTAACTCTTTTTTTGTTGTACTGGTTACTGTCATCAAAAGGAAAAAACGGAGAAAAAAAATATATGGGAAAAGCCACATTTCTAATTTGTCTATACTAACTGTTGGTATATGTTAATGTCAAGAGATACGAAATTCGCCGGATCGTCAAGTCTATATATGTATGTATTTTTTTATATAAAAATTAATCCCAATTTGAATGAAACTAAGAAAAACAACACTCAATTTTTCCCATACATACTGTTAATGTCAAGCGACACGAAGTTCGGCTAGTATTAATTAAATTTCATTCATCATCTCTGTTGACGATATCACTCTGGTGCAGTGGTGGGCAAATTGCGGCCCGTGGGCCGGATTCGCCACTTGAGAGGTTTTAATCCGGCCAGTCGAGGTTTTTTTTTAGAAAAAATATGAACCACCAAAAAAAATTAAAGGTGGTAATGTTAAAAGACTATTGAAATTTTAACAATTAAGATACTGAACCGATATTTCGAACATATAATATATTGCGTATTTCATATGTTAAGACTTCATTAATAAATTTTAATTTAATAATAGATTGTAAAATAAAAAAAATTCCTTATGTTATCTTTACAAGGCGTTTTATAATCGTTATATATACTACAGTTTTTAAAGTGTTCTAATAAACCGGCGCACCTCAAAATTAATTATAATCTATTATAATTAATTATAATTATAATTTTTGTCGGCTTGAGATGAAAGGTTTCAGGTTCAAATCCTGTCTGGGGCGAAATTTTTCTTTCTATAAAATTTATAAAATAATTGTAATTTACTGGCCCGCCAACTGATTTTTTTTAACTTACCGGCCTGCGGTCTAAAGAATTTGCCCACCCCTGCTCTAGTGGAATGTTGATAAAATTTATCTAGAAACAATTAAGCTATCTTTTGAGAAAACAATTACTAAATCGTAACGTGGTTATTAAATAATGGGAGTCGGTTTTTGCAGTTTCATTGCGCTTAATTTATCACAAAAACTTACAATTACGCGGCAAACCAGTTCTGTAAAAAACTAACCGCAAATAAAAATGAAGTTCGTTCCGAACGAAGTCGCAGATAATTGCTATATTGTGCTATATTTAGCCAAATATCTTTTTGCGCTAAGCAGTTAAAATTGTTGCACTTATTATAATCACTACGCAATGACCTTCGTTTTATTTTCAAGCATTATTTCTACAAGGTTTGTCCAAATTCGCTGAAAATGTTACAATCATTTGTCAGGTTAGAAATATTCTGTATAAGTTGTTATTCTAAATCGCCAGTGGGTTTCGTGGTCCTGTGTTCGATTTGACTTCATGATAATAAAGATTTTCTATCAGTTCACGCGTCATTCGATGTTTAAAGGAAATACGTAGCGATTCACACATCTATTCATCTTTTTTTTCTTTTTTATGATATTGGAATGCAAACAAACAGACGGGTTTCCTGATGGTACAAAAATCACGCCGTCCAGAAACACCATAGGTTGTATTGCTGCGTCGCCAACCTGCGGCTAGGATGTTAGGCCTCGAGCAAAAGTAAGTTTACTGGCTACCTTACCCTCCTAATTGGAACACATCAACGGCAAGCTCTGACGTTATGGTGGCAGAAATAGGTAAGGCGGTGGTACCGATCTGGGCGAGTTGCTGCGAAACTCTACCAACTAGTAAAATCATTATCATCGTCATCACCAAATAAATAAAATTACAGTGTTTGTAATAACGTTAAAGTAAGCGCATTCTACTGCATGCATATGAATGTTTTATACCAAAGTACAAATTTAAAAATTTTGTCTGTTTTTTTCCGGCGAAACTTTGAAACAGCTGAATTGATGTTGACTGGAATTTCACTGGCAGGGGGTTGATGTAATAAGGAGTAACTTACTACTACTACTTTTGTATTAGACTTCTTTGGTAAAATTCGCAAGGACAAATTCAAGCGCAGCTGTGCCTTTATGCAGTTTTTTAATAAAAGAGATAGATGGAGTTTTGGCGCTATCGTAGTTATTTAATTTCGTTATTATATTGAGTGAAGTTAGCCATGTTGGTGGCATTTGTACAAATTTGTTCAGTCAATGTGCACAAATGAAATAATGATGAAGAAATTAGTGTTCCATGTACTACCTCGTTACCACCCTATCTTATTAAATAATATTGAGTAATGAAGCCACCCCTTTACTCAAGAACCTGACGTGACTTTCTTTGACGACTTTTGCCTAATTTTGAATAATTTTAACCATACTTTGTTAAATTGGGAAACTTGATATAAATTTCAACTTGACTTGTGGCAAATGCTAACGTTACTACCAAGAAACGAAAGAAGAAGATATAGATGAAAAATTTAAACATTCATTACAAAATGTCGATATCAGCTCTTTGTATAGCACCGCCTGATAACGCGGCCTAAATGAATTAACACGAATCAAGTTAATGATAAGCATATGCAAAGAAACTGCTACAATGATATGAACGTCCTTCACTTACTTTGTAATCTTATTTTCACGTTCTCAATTATCTTCACCTGTGTTTTCAGTTGTTCCAACTTTAGTTATCTATAAATAAATTTAATAAAACAGTAAGGGCCAGTTGCACGTTTCTAAGTTAAATATTTAATTCTGAGTTAGCTTCTAACTAGAGCTATTATTCTTTACAGATGTTTGATCACCGGGTCGGGCAATCAAATAACTAGAAAATTTTGCTAGTAAAAATAACGAGCTCCGGGATTGGACGTGTGCCCGGTTGACGATAGGCTTACCATCAGATCTTGACTCTCGGAACGTACCTCACATTATTTTATTTATTTTTTTAAATCGGTTCAGAAATTACATAGAAAACATGGAAATGACATACATAAAATTATAGAAGTCGATAATATGTTCATAATATTATTTTATTACATTTTTATTTTTTATGTTATAATATAACCTCCTTTCCATTTTCGGTAAAAATCGGCATACGAATCTTCTAATGGGAAAAGACAACCATCGCCTACCATAGATAATACTCGTACAACTTTATGGCCGCAATCTTTGCCCATGTGTGGTCTACCATAGATAGTATAGGTGAATTGCAATCCTGGGCTAAGTTGCTAGGTCTAAAGTACAAGTCTATCCGCATTGTACATTTAGTCATAGCCGAACACAATGCAGATGTTACTTTTATAATTGATAAGTTGTCTAAATGTTTCCTTTTCACACTAAATGCGTATCTCATTGCGTAAAAAAACCGTAAAGCATATCTCATTGCGTAACTGTCCTATATTACCAGTTTTTTTTGTTGTTAAAAAGAGCGTACCTACTTCAGGTGGTCCCGGTGGATAGTATTGCCCCGTGTTGGTCCGGGCGCCTTTGCAGAATAAACCTTTTTGCAAAAATTTGCCTTCCTGCTACAAGCTCGTAAAAGGCGAACATAGGCTAATACTAAAACCGTGTCAATAACTTACCACCTTTGGTGTCTCTAGGCGGCGTGAATTTCTTACCATCAGAAAATCCGTCTGCTTTTTTGCCTTCCAATATCATAAAAAAATCCAATTATAGGAATTTCAGGAAAATCAAGGACAATCCTAAGGATAGGGCTTCTAAAGTTTGGTTGTGTAGATATTTTTTTGACTATTGAAAAATAACAGCGGTTACCTGTCAAATGGTCTATAAAAGCACGATCTCTTATCTAAGGTATTTGGTATCGGCCGATTGACGACATGATATCAATATTGCAATTTTGTATGTTATATCCCGAGTGAGTTTTTTAAACATATTGTATTTATACTTTGATTGCAATTAAAATGTAGAAATTAATTCATATGGTATACTTAAATAATTTAACTTAGTATATGGGTTAAGAATTCAAGTTAAAAAAAACAAATTCAAACAAATTAACATTATAATTTATCATCTTTTAGCTTGGTGCTTATGTTTCAAAAGCGAAAACGTGTTTGTCGTTTTATTCTTCCATATGCGGTGTTACGATATTTTTTGTATAGAGACATTAATGATGCTGGAAAGTGACAAAGGCTACTTTTTATTCCGATATCTAAACTGATTCCCGCGAAAAATCTAAATAATTTTGAATGTGCCAACGGAGCCGCGAGCAACATTTACAATATAAATAACACAAGTACATTTGCATGAATAGTCTCTGGGCTATTTTCAGAACTGTTTCCAAGTAATAAGGCTGGGCAGTACCGTAATGTCACCAGCTTTATTTCAGGGAACCAGTGCAAGGAAACGGGACACCATCTTTTATCAACTGCAACGGGAACATTAAACTCTCGTTTTACACGTGAGAACTTGGCTGACTCTAGGAAGTTTTGATAAGATGATAATTTTATTGCAATGTGCAAATTAATGTTGTAATGAATATCCACACTGCTATAAATTCGAAAGTGTGTTTATCTGTCCGTGTTTAACATTGCAATAGTGGAAATTCATATTTTTATGTGTGGAGATAGGAAGAGGCTACTTTTTATCCTGTTATCTAAACAGGGAACTGATGAGATATCGGGTCAGTTAAAAAAAAAAAAGGTCGACAGCAACAACTACTTTAAAATAAATGTTGCAATATATTTACTTTAGTATTTTCTATTTATTATGAGATAAAAATAATAAAAAAAAGGTTTTGTGTTCTATTCAACTTTTAACTGACATCCAAATAAAAGTATTTAATTTGCAACTAAATTTAATTTATTAATTTTGATTGGATCTATGTATGGATTCCCGCAAAGTAACGCCTTCTTCTATCACTTTTATCTGACAATGTACCGATTTCGATGAAATGCAGTTAACTTTATAAATTAGAGCCCTATTCCACTGATACTGGCTGAAATTGGTAAAATGGTGTCCTCGTATGGCGAAAATAAATGGGCAAATACATTATGATAAGAATACAAAATGCTCGTGGTTCTGGAATCAGAAACAAAGTGGCAAGACTATTTTGTGTCCTATACTTACTTTCATTTTTGTGGGAGAGTTAATGAATAATTATACCCGGACGTAATCACGGGCAACATCTAGCTGTTTACATTCTTTTACTTTGCAACTTAAGTGCCAGACGGAAAAACTTAAAACGAAAACAATGCATTGACAAGATATTTAAGGACACTTAAAATATGCGGGCTATATGAAGAATCACGAGAGAAATTCTCATGGTCTTAATATTTTCTCTTAGTTAATATATACTAGATATTGACTGCGGATTCTTTCGCCTTTTTTTAGTTCTTTCACAAGAACTGTTTGAATATTATAAAAAGTTTAGATATTTCAAAGTTACTGCGCAGTTTCATTAAACAACATAAATGCACACACACATGTATTTTTTTAAACACTTTCGCATTTATAAATTATAGTACCTGTTAATTGTCATGTCTGGCCTTAAAATTATATAAATTAGTACTTAACAAATGCTCTAGCTTCTTAAAGAAAGAAAGAGTATAAATATATATTCCTGCTATAATTTATAAATAAGCAAATGATCAAATGGCAAAAACAAGATTTTGCGCAAATTGTAATCTATCTGTAAAATGTAGAGCGTAATATTTGTAATGTTTAGTATCAATCAAAGTTCTAAACGCTGCAATTTTGGATAGTCGTGTAATATTTTGTTATACGATGATAATAATTCTTTCATACACAATTTACATAAAAATATATCTACACAAATTACACTAATTGAAATATACATTCGTACAGACAGCTGACGATGATAATTGTTTTTCTTAGATTTTTAAAACTAGTAGTCGCCATCTTGTCATTCCTTTGTAAAATAAATTACTAGGTAAAAAATATAACCTTTTGTATTTAAAGCGAAGGTCTCGACCCATAAAGTTTAGAGTGCAACAAAAAACGATGCAACAAATACAATCTTATTTAAAACTTCATGTCACATCTGCGAAACACATGTGACAAATCTTTACATGATGATTTATAAGTTTCGATGCAGTTTGTCACTTTTATGGTTAACTTGGAAATCAAATCAGTTCTCGTTAAATGTCATTTGACTCCCTTGCATCTCAATTAGATATGATAAACTTTCCATGTAATTGCTTTCGGGTGGATATTTGATAGTCATGTAATATAGAAATACATAAAGGACGGGCTTATCTCTAGGTGTATATATTTCTTCCAGCCTACCCAAAAATTAGAATCTTTTATGCAACAGTGTACGACATCATGTAGAATAAATAAATATACCTAAATAAAAAACCTGAACATAATAGTCATATAAAATACTATGTAATAAAGATGATTTCAGTTATTGCTCGTTATATTGTAACCAACGTCGATCTTATGACATCAGTTACTTTAAAATGTAGAAACTCTTATTTAGTTAATCACCCTGGTTCAATTACCGAAAAGATAATGTTTTTATTTAATTTATAGGATAGGATATATATATTGGATAGGTGGCAAACCTATCGCCTAAGGTTTGCACCTACGACATTGCGAGACATAGTGTCTTCGGCTAGTCGTCAATGCCCTGGTTGTACCTCTACCTACCTCTTTAGAGATTCGGGCGTAAGCCAGTGGACCGATTTCGCTGAAACTAAATAAGCATATATTTAGAAACGCGAGTTCCAGTTCTAAAATCAACCCGAATGGACTAAAATTGAGGATAATCTAAAATAATCGTTGCTTTTCTACGAAGTTTAGGATAAACAGCTAGTAGGTACTGATACTATTAGTGCAATAGTTATCATTCATATTTGATAGTCCTATTTGTGAGGAAAATTTGTAGAGGAAAGAACTCATTAATTAATTTAATCTCTGGGAAAACCGTGAAGAGTAACAAATGAAATGATAAAACAATTCAGGCTTTTTAATGGTTAATTCGTTAATCGATGTGTGACAAAGCAAGGAAGGAAGATATTTAGTTGTGGATTTCAAGTGCAGGAAACACAGTGGAACCAGCTAGTGAAATATTACACCAATTAAGGCTTTTAGTAACAAATTCATGAATCGGTATGGGACAAACGCTATTATTCTATTTCTATCTAAAACATACCAAATATAAAACCGCACGAAGGAAGTTTCGAACAAAAGCGTGACCGAAACGAAAACAATGACCGAATTAATTTTGTATCACGATTAGTTTTGGCAGCACTCTGTATTAACGGCCGTAAAACCGGAGCGTGTTGAAAAACCATATGCAAAAAGATGAATGATATATGGTTCTTTATACGTTACGATAATTTTGTACGGATTTCCGTTGCTTCTAAATAAAATTAAATATTATTAATATGTGAAGCAAAAACTTTGGGCCCCTTTTTACGAAAACTGCGCGGACACAGGATCATAAAATTTGGCACACTTATAGTTTATGTGTAGAAGAAGTGCAGAACGCTAATATTTTTCAATAATAATGCTTATGAAGTACATTACATCAATAAATGAAACATTACCCACACTACCATGCATTTGACACACACGAACAAATATATTAATGATAACGATAAAAGTTGGTCTTGAGAAATGAAGATGAAGTCAAAATCGTTAATTATCTTTTAGTCAGTCATTAACTATACACATTCGACAATTTCTAAACAAAATTGTGACTTAGCATACTGACTGCTGATATTCTCTTAAGATTGTGATCGACTATTTTCGAAAACCGTTAAAGATATAACGTCGAAAAATTCTGTGTTGGTTAGGGTTCCCTTTGTAGAATAAGTCGTCTGGCTTCCTGGCAGCTTGTAGGAGGTGAGCATAATAACTTACAAAACAACTAATGATGAAAATGATGGGTTATACGTTATTTTTAACTATACTTGTAAGAAATTTGTTTTTTTATGTTTTTGGAAAAATCTGATATATATGTAGACTGAATGGGGGACCTGAAAATCAGTGTTAAAGCAAAATACTTTAACAATATTAACTGAGTATTTCTCCCATTGGCAACACAGTACTGCACACTGCGCTTATAATTTTCTTATATATGTTTAATTGTTCTTGATTGATATGTCCCTTGCATAGTATTTTTATCTACTTTTTTTTTCATTGTTATGTGTGTAGTGAACGTGTATGTTAATAATGTTTTCTTTCCTTTGTTTCTTTAATGGTAGAGCGCCTTGCAGTAATTTCCCCTGGTAAGAATCCACTTTCTTATCGTATTCCTGCCTCCATAATGATAGTGTCATGGCGCGGTCTGAAAGGTAAGGTAGATTTGGGCAACACACTTAACACCCCGGCCACAGGAGAATAACACACCTACAACATCTACGGTATCCATAGCTCTCGGTTGCCAATTACCATCAGGAGAGGCTTTTTCGACGTCTTATCGCATAAAAAACAGTATTTTAAATTTATAATACACTAGCCGACCCGGCGAACCTTGTATTGCATCAAACAGCTACTAACACTTTGGAAGGATTGAAGCATTATTTTTCCCGTATTCCCTGAAATTTTCCCGGTTTTTCTTATCATAAGAACTTTCTCTTGGCTATAATTTACACAACAAAAAAGAATTACCAAAAGAGTTCAGGCGTGATACAATGATGATGATGATGAGGCCACGCAAATTATGGCTTCATTTTCTTATTCATAGATAAGTATAGATATTGTTTCCTACACTTAATCTGTCTTATTAATAAACACGGCGTAAATTACACTAAGGTTTAACCTGGTATTATAGTCTTTATTACACTGTGATAAAGACCATAATATCAACTTAATGTTACACCTACGTCAGTCCACGTTTATTAATAAAAAGGCACGTGTATATACTGTTATTATTGTCCAACTTAAAATCTAAACCATATTTTATGAAAATTGGTCTAATGGGATTGGAGATATAATGGATGTGACAAGTAAAGACGTGGGCGTTGGATATTTATTATTAAAGATAAAATCAGTTTACTCAAACGCAGTCATTAACTTTGGTAACTAAATATAACCGTTCGTTAAAATATTGGTTAACTTAAAGTAGAATCAAAGAGTCTTGACTATCTATTTAAAAATATCAAATTGATAACGTTACTGTTGTATATAATGTCTCATTTGAATATCTCATTACGAACGCATGGCCCGATTCGATGCAGATTTTTGTTTGAAAGCTTCCTTGATAGAGATAATTCCTAGCTACATTAGGAGGAAGTATAGGTTTTGTCGGAAATTCAATGTTTTTTTTAATTTTAGATTAATTATGTTGGTATCACCACCAATCCGGACGAGTCGCTGCGAAACTCTACGACCTAGTCAGATGTCACGGTGCTAGTGACGGTAAGCCTATGCTCGCTTTTTACGAGCTACCTGGCAGGAAGACAGATGGTATATTCTGCAAAGAAAGCCGGCCCAACACGGGGAAAACTTTGTCCGTTATTTCATAAAAATAACAAACCGCCTCGTTGGTCGAGTGGCTAGCGTATACGCCTAACTACATCGACCAACAGCGAGGCTCGGGTTCAAATCCCGACGGGGGCAGGCATTTGTGTGATGAACATTTAGATGTCTGCATTTCCGGGTCTGGGTGTTTATTAAATTTATTCTGGTATATATTTAAGTACTTCTGTGTACTTCTCTCTTCTCTGTGTGTCGCCTCTGTCGTCGAGCGGTCCGGGTGTTGGACTTGACTGCATGAGGTCTCGGGTTCGAATCCCGGGTCGGCCAATAAAAAGAAAATTGTTTTTTTCCAATTTTCTAATAAAAAAAAAGTTTTGGTCGGGATTGGAAACGTGCCCGGTTGGCGATAGACTTGCCACCTATCACATTATGGGACTTAGTAACTTTGGCTAGTCGTGGGTGCCGTGGTTGTGCCTCTGCCCACCTCTTCGGGGATATAGGCGTGAAGATACTTTACTTTTACTTTTTT
Source organism: Calephelis nemesis (assembly GCA_002245505.1). Classification (NCBI taxonomy): domain Eukaryota; kingdom Metazoa; phylum Arthropoda; class Insecta; order Lepidoptera; family Riodinidae; genus Calephelis; species Calephelis nemesis. Next base: position 15,074 of record NJDD01007845.1, on the reverse strand, counting down.
ACTTCTATGTATTAGTATCGTTGACTAACACCCATAACACAAGCATATAATTTGCTTACTTTGGGGTTAGATTCAATTTGTGTGACTTGTCCAGAGATATTTATTGTTATTATTATTTATGCTTCAAACACATGGGCTCTTACAATTTTTTATCACGCAGTTGACAGACTCTCACAATATCATTAACCATTTTATATCATATAACATAACCAAACTATTAGACCTAATATATTTTTAGGCGTATTCAGACGATTGTAATCACGCCCTAATCACGCCTTGCAGAAAAGGTGACCATGGTGGAAACTTTGTTTGAAACATAATAAAACTTGGATAAAATCTACGTTCTACACGGATGCAAACTAATGCTTTAATCCGTATGTGGGTGCTTTATAGAATGATTCTAAGCTGAATACTTCAAACAAATGGTATAAATTAAACCAAATAAAATCGATCAATATATACTTATTTCATTTTTGTTCTATGCATTTATATTTAACCCAGCGATTCCTGCATTCATTTCTACTTAATTATTATTTTTTGCAAGTAATGTTAAACAGGCGAGCAGAGAGTTATAGGTACTCGTATTTAAAGTACACATCAAAATTAAAAGTAAAGTATTGCAACCTATATCTACATACATGTATAAATATGAATTCCCATTTCGCTTTCTCATCGCATCATGCCTGAACAGATAGACCAATTTTGGTGATTCTTTTTTGTTGTATTATTTATTGTCAGTAGAAGGTTTTTATGAGGAAAATAGCCCGGAAAATTGAAGGAAAAATGGGGCCAAAGGATACCTACTTAAATGATTTCATACAAACTATTAGGTAGTAGCTATTAATGCCAAGCGATACGAAGTTTGTCGGGTCGGCTAGTTTTAAATATTTCTCATCAAATTTTTGTTACTATTTCATACCTTAACGAATAATACCCTTTAAAAATATATGGATTTGGGAAGTTTGAAATGAAAAGAAAGTTTGGGAAGCTCTGGTCTAAACTGTTAAATTTTCATCATGAATTGTCGTGCAACATACTTCACATTATAACGGTATTGAGAAGCGTGGGTTTTGACATATCAAACCAAACACACGTCGACGTGCACGACATACGAAGCTAAGCACTCTCTAGCTTTTTGTAGACAGAGCGCGTCAAGTAATCCTATACCCTTGAAGGGACATGGACAGTTAATTGAGTAAATAAAGATTATACACGTTATGGTGTCCCAAGATCTAAAGTTACATTTACGGTTAACACAGAATTTTGCTTAGCTGGATGTTATTACAACTAAGGACTGATTTCACCAATCACATTGAAAACCGAGCTTAGTTAAACCAAGTTCAGTGTAAACGAGTTCAAGTATCGGTTGTGATCAAGTTCATAAGCTCTTTTAAAATGACAATATTCTTATCCCCGTCTCCTGATAATTTACTTACCACGTAAAATAGTTACATAATGACATATTTACACCAAAATTTGTTTGATAATAAAATTGACGTGATTAAC
>NJDD01007845.1:0-13151 GCA_002245505.1 Calephelis nemesis | reverse complement strand
TTTTCAAACCATAAAAAAAGAATTAAGCTAAAAATACAGCATAAAACTTAAAATTTAGACTTATTTTTAAATATAGTATGTTAGGCAGATAAATTTTTTTTTAAATAAAAACTGGTCACTGGTCACAGTTATGGAAGAAGATTGTAAAGAAAGGGGCTTACATTTGAATGCGATGAAAACCAAAATAATGGTATTTGAAAGAGATGTAGCCAGAACGGATGTAAGAGTTTTGGTTGATGATGTAGTGCTGGAACAAGTGAATGAAATTGTATATCTTGGTTGTGCTTTTAGCAGGGATGGAAGGTACACCGCGGATGTAGAGAGGAGAGTGAGTGCAGGGAATAGTGTGAATGGAGCGTTGGGTAAGCTATTCCGAAGCGAGGTTTTGAGTCAAAAAGCTAGACTCGCTTTGCATAATTCTGTGCTTATCCCAACGATATTGTGTGGAAGCGAGAGTTGGGTTTGTCAAAAATATCAGGAAAGTAGGATAAATGCGATCGAAATGAGGGCACTACGGAAAATCTGTGGCGTAGCGCTCGCTGACTGCATTCGTAACAGTGAGATCCGAGAAAGAGTGGGATTGAAAGAAAGTGTTGGTGTTAAAATGCGAAAGGGCATGCTCCGCTGGTTCGGTCATGTGGAAAGAATGACAGATGAAAGATTGACAAAGCAGATATACAATGCGAATGTGGATGGATGTAGGTACCTGGGGAGACCAAGGCTGACATTTCACGATCAGATTAATCGGATATTATCCGAGGGTGGTGTCTTGACACCTCCGAACTCCGTCTCCGAAACCGGCGTGTTTGTATGAAAAGGGTAATGAATGTGAAGGAAGCAAGACAGGTTTGTCAGGATCGTGAGGTCTGGCACTCGATACTCTCTGCCTACCCCGTAAGGGACTTGGCGTGAAGATATGTATGTTGTGTGTATGTATGTAATAAAAACTAATCCGCCATCATTTATCCGTTTATCCGCTACTTAATCTGTGTGGGAAAAGTCATGATTTTTGTACAATATTTTATTCTTCGTTATATACCGCGATACTCCTACCGGAGTTTATTTTTAAAAAAGTGGCCTTTGTTTAAACTTTTATATTTATATTCGTATATTTTTTTAAATTGGAAAATGTATCAGACGGACAGACTTACGCATATATAATTTATAAAAATAAGAAGCAGAATACCTACATTTTTAGAATTTTCATATGTCTGTTTGTCTATCTGTATAATTCGACAACGATTTACGCACGCCCAATACACTGAACCAATCTTAACGACGTTTGGCAGTACCTATATTGTGTCCGTTTAGTAAGAATCATAATGTAATTTGGGCAGTAGCTCTTTAATTCGTATTTCAATTATATATATTTTTTGTAACATGTGCTTTACAAAAATTTTTTTTTCTCTACAACATTGTCATCAGCTGTTAACGTACCTACGTAGTTTGCCGGATCGACAGTCGATAATAAAACGAAACTTAGAACATGAAAAAGTAAAAACAGTAACGCTCAGTGCTGCCCAACATTTTTTTTTTGTCAAATTGACAACTCTTTATGGTATAAGCATGCTATAAAAACAATTTCAGGTGCAAATTCCCCCTGAGGAACGCATACCACTAATTGGGAACCGCTGTCTGAAACAATGGATACGTGACGGACAGCAACATACCAAAACACAGCAGAGACGTCAGTTACGGAGTAACATTGTTATTGGCTATAAATCACCAAGGGTAGATGAGCCTGGTTTATGGACACTACGTGCGTCTCCTTGCCTTTGTACTCGTTCTTCATGATACAGTTAACGTCAAAAATGTTGAGAGGGTTCGCTCAGTCTTATTGCTATTGAAAATATCAATTTATGAATATGTTAACTAGAACGGCTGAATAGATCTTGACCTAATCTATACTAGTATTGAAAATCTGAAGAGTTTGTTTGTTTGCTTGAACGCGCTTTTTGACAATTTGAATCTAATTTTAATTTTGATTAAATATTTTATTTATTTTTATTATTTTTATATATTTTATTATTTAATGTAAATTTTGATTAATCCCAAAGTAAGCAATGTTATGGGTGTTAGTCACATAATAATACTTAGGTAGATACCAGAATAAATTTAATAAGCACTAGACCCGGAAATGCAGACATCTCAATGTTCATCACACAAATGCCTGCTTTTATAAATATATGTAGCGTTAATTATTACAACCGGTCGAAGTTGCGGGCGGAAACTAGTATAGTTGTAAGACCTTACTAATTAGACTATTTTTTTATATTAAAAAGTAAATATACAAATTGATTGCAAATGATATAAACATTGTCAGTAACTCCTGACAAAACACGAAATGTAGCTAACAACGCTCTCGATCACGACAGCAAAAAAATCCTCATCAAAATCGGTCCATCCATTCAAAAGTTATGGTGCCACTGACACATACTCGCACTCGTATACACGTCAAACTTGTTATTTTCGGCCACGCTTTATAAGTAATACACGGCGCTTCTCTCTGGATAGACTGTATGGCTTTAAAGCCTTATAGATCTGATGTCATTAGGCTATTATATCAAGAAGTTTAAAGGTTTTCAGATGCTAAAAAAACACATGGCCTGTAATCAGAATTCAGAACATTAAAGACACTTGACATCCAAGTCTCAGTTCAGCAAAGCACGCTTACTATTTGTAATGTTTATTGGACTGTTTCTTACGATCAGGAAATCCACGTCCTTGTTTATCTTCTAAACCACGAAAAAAAATTATTCAGCCTACATTTGATATTTTCCACTGTCCGCGCTTGGTTATACTTCCAAACATTCATATTTTTAATTGAAGAAACACTTGTAGATACTGTTTTACGTATTATGAAACGAAACCAGTTGGCTATTTACAAAATAATAAATTATAAGTGATACGTTAAACTGCACAAGTGTTTCCTGATTTAGAAAAATCAATATTATATCGTCTTAGTACACAAAAAACTTGCCTCTATTTCCCCATAAGTAAATCAAAATTTTGTGATAATATAACTATTTGAATGGTATGGTGTTTCAAATGCAGAAAAAATTGTAAATCGGTTCAAAAACAACGAAGAAATCGATTGTCATATTCAAAAATAGGAATCGAATATATAACCTCCTCCTTTTTCTAGTTGATTAAAAATGTTAATAAAGAGAGAAGGTATAAATCGATAACCTTTTATCTAACTGTCCTAAATGTCAGCCTCACCTGCTTGTACTTCACCTGCTTCTGTTACGACTTGCCGTTAAATGTTGGTGGAAACATTTCTACAAATTGGTAGAGTGCAATGCGATTTGCATGTAAATGATAATACTGTCATTCTCATAGGGTAGTAATAATTATATATCTTTAACAGTGTTTTTAATGTAGAGTTCTATTTGATTTGCTCTGATAGACCAATATTCCCGCCCTACCATCTTTTCTTAAGGTTTATGTTTTTTAATGTAGAGTTATATTTGATTTTATCCGGTAAACGATAGTACCTCCATTCCCATTTTACAACTTTTACTTAAGGTTATTTGTTTTAATGTAGAGTTCTATGCGATTTGCTTCGATAGACAATAACACTCCATTCCAGCTCTACCACCTTTTCCTAAAGTTTATGTGTTTTAATGTAGAATTCTATGCGATTTGCTCCGATAGACAATAACACCGCCATTCCAGCTCTACCAACTTTTCTTAAGTTTTATGTATTTTGATGTACAGTTCTATGCGATTTGCTCCGATAGACAATAACACCGCCATTCCAGCTCTACCACCTTTTCCTAAAGTTTATGTGTTTAAATGTAGAATTCTATGCGATTTGCTCCGACAGACAATAACACCGCCATTCCAGCTCTACCACCTTTTCCTAAAGTTTATGTGTTTAAATGTAGAATTCTATGCGATTTGCTCCGATAGATAATAACACCGCCATTCCAGCTCTACCAACTTTTCTTAAGGTTTATGTATTTTGATGTAGATTTCTATGCGATTTGCTCCGATAGAAAATAACACTGCCATTCCCGTTTTACAATTTACATTTAAGACTCAAAATATTTCTTATCTTGTGCCTAAGGTTTATGTATTTATTAATGTAGAGTTCTGTGCAATTTTCTCCAATAAACAATAACACCACCATTCCCGTTTCAACATTTTAGGATTTTCTTAGGATTTATGCGCTTTTAATGTATAGTTCTACGCAATTTGCTCTGATAAGTAATAACACCGCCATTCCGATTCTACAAAATTTTAGCCCTATATATAATGAGGGTGTGTTATGTTCGACTCCTATATATTTTTATGTATGATAATCAATTTCTTGTTCATTTTTGAAACATTTTAATTTTTCTTAGGTGGTCCCAATGCACCCAATTTTAGAACTGATGATGATATTACAGGAAATTGCTTATTTTTTGAGTACTTAGATGACATGATTTTTGCAGTTCGATTAAACTTAACCTATTGTGTTTAATTACCGAGGGGGGTGTAGTGTTTGCATAAAGTTACAAAATATTCATAAGTCTCGGGTTCTATTCTTGACCGGGACATGCATTTGTGTGATGAAACCCTCATTTAAGCAAAAGATAAAGTTATTTTTTGAAAGGTATCAAATTTATATTTTTAAACATTGTCCAAGGGTTCAGTGTTTGTTCTCAGGATCCTTCGAAGAACCCTATTCCAACTCAAACTAATACCTTTACCCTACTCCCCAAATTAGATTACGATAATGGCGAGTGCTGTTATTATGGTGTACGTTAAAAATAGTAAGTCGACCAGGCAAATATTATTGCTAAATTCTCCTACTACTTGCAAATTGCGACATTTGTAAAAGTCATTATCCTGCCGATAAGGAGACACTAACATTTTAATTTTGTAACCTTCTATAAGTTGCATGTGGTAGCATATTTAAGTGATATAGTCAATAATAGTGAAAATCCTATTGACGTGAACTAGAATTAGAATTAAAATCAACACAGCAAATAACACATGTTGACTATATTTTTGCTAATATTTGAGATAAACTTTATCCTGTAATATATCAAAATAATCCTAACCTGTAAAACTTGGAACTTTTTTTTTCAGATCAGTAATCAGTAAATAATACATATAAAATGTATTAGTCCTGTTGGCGCATTTAACTTAATTTAATTTTTTGTCATTAAATTATATTTGATGTTTGGTAAAACTATATAAGAAAACTAAGTTGTAGGCGTACAACATTAAGATTATCTCAAAATTTCAACATAAATATTGTCAACATGCGAGATTTGATATTTAATTCTAATCCAGTTTAGTTTAATTTCATTTAGTTTCTCTTATTTTAATTTAGCTTCATTTAGTTTAGTTTAATTTTAAACTATACTAGAATAAATTCTCAAATCTAGTATAATTCGCGCCAACAGAATTACGACTAGTGTCGTTATTTCTAATCACGTTCACATTACAGCTAAGGACACGGGATGGCGGGAACAATAATGTGTCACTTATTATAAATAATGAACTATTTCTATTCAAAATCACGAGTGAACAAACATTGTTCTTGCTGAGGTTTCCTTGCGAATAAATTATAAGACGTTTGACGTATTTAACCGACTTCGATGAATAGCTGATTGTTTTTCCTACAACTCGCTTTTTGAATATAATTACACCTAGTCGCTTATAGATAAAACATAATGCGTTGCCGATCTTTTTACATGCTTTGTCAACTGAAGTTGTTAAGAGTATTGCGTAAATAATATTACTTTTTAATCCACGATGGAAAAGGGTGGTATAAGTTTAACGTGTATATGTGTATGTCTGTCAGTCTGTGATATAATACCTAGCTTTTGAATGGATGAACCGATTTCAATGCGTATTTTTTCGTTTGAAAGCAAAAATAGTCTAGATTGTTCGGAGCTACTTAGTAATTTTTGAAAATGTTCAATTTTAGAGTTATTAAAGTGATTAACCAGCAAATAAACTAATGGCAACAGTTCTCCTAATGGTAAACGATATAAAGACTCTATAGTTTTTATAGGTAGGTACTTTGGTGTTTTGTCGCCTAAATATTAAGTCGAATTGGCAACACTATCGACTATCCTATCCTCCGAACAGGAATGCGACACTGTCATTATAATGGCAGGAATAGACGAAGTGATTGATCCCTTCCAAACATATTGCTGCACAGCACTCCAGCAGCAGGGCCATGAGTAACTGAGCAAATGACGCGGTGGATCATCACATGTGGACTTAACAGTCACAGTGATAATGACAAAGATGCTAACCTTTTACAAGCTGCTTGGAAGCTAAACCATGTTATTCACAGGATACCAAAACGGAATTGTCAAGAAGCTTTCCCCGTGTTGATCCGGGCTCCTTTGTAGAAAAGACCATCTGGATTCCTTGCCAGGCAGCTCGTAAAAGGCGAGCATAGGCTTACCATCACTAACACCGTGACATCCGACTAGGTGGTAGAGTTTGGCAGTGACTCGCCTGGATTGGTACCAACGCCTTACCTATTCCTGCCGCCATAACGTCATGACGTGTTCCGGTTCGGAGGGTAAGGTAGCCAGTAAACTTACTTTTGCTCGAGGCCTAACATCCCGACCTCAGGTTGGCCACGCACCATTACCACCTTTGGTTTATCTAGGCGGCGTGAATTTCTTACCAACAGGAAATCTGTCTGCTTGTTTGCCTTCCTATAACATAAAAAAAAAGCTATATCACATACTTTACATTTGATATTTTTTGAATTTTAAATTGGAAATAGTACAGTAAACCACAACGTCTCTATGTAGAGCCAAAAAATAGTTTTCCTTGAAGAAATATGTTTTTATTATCTACATCTCACGTGTCTTTGGGTCCATTTTGGGTCCTATGGATCAGTGTTTGAATTGATTTCATGACGTCCCGAATTCGTTTCACGGTCGGGCAACAAAAATTAAATTAGATTATTCAATTTCCTAAATGAAATAACGCCCGGGATTGAATAAGTGCATGGTAGGCGATAGATTTTCCACCTATTACATTGTCGGACTTGATGTCTTCGGCTAGTCGTGGGTACCTTGGTTGTACCTCTGCCTACCACTTCGGGGATATGAAGGTGAAAATTCTTTTTATTTTGACTTTACAACCTCATTTTTAAACCTAAAGTACAAATTTCAATAAAAATACACCATTAAAAACTTTAAACAAATTTAAACTTTTCTAAAAATGTAGATGGTTCAGTTCATAATCCGTAAGATGCCTAAATTTTTAAACCAATGTCACATTTAATTAAATTAACAAAAGTAAATAAGACTTCTCTATCTTCTTATACTCTAGAATAAAGAGGTATCTTTTAACTTTGTTACCAATAACAAAACCTATATCTAAATCTATTTAATTTCTAATTCAAAGAAGTATACGTAAAATGCCAAGAAATATAATTGCACCCTAAAAATGGAATTAAAAGTTTGTTTCCCCGCACGTAAAAAGCAATTATAACTTAACTTAATTACCGCGGGAAAATATTACTTGTGTGATAAAATATAATTACTTTTTAAATCAACTAGGTGTGAAATAAACAGCAAACGTTAATTAAAAATATGTAGAGCTGAACTCTATTGTTGAAGTAAGTAAAAAAGCACATACTTTTATTTCTTCTTTCCAGACTTAGTCACATGGCTTGTGTTCACTTGAGAGTTTATAGAAAAATCCAAAAAAAGCACAACAATGTTATCAAGAAGTATTTATCACATACCATCCATGTTCATTTAAACTTAAGAAATGTTATTAATTCTACGTAACTTTGAGTTAACTTTGTGTTATATCGATGTTTGAGTTTAAATATTAAACACACAATGAATGAAACGTACGACTCGTTTGCACGCGCGGCACAGATTGAGTTATGAACGGCGCGCGGTCGGCGAACGTACCCAGTTTTGTATAGAGACTTGTAGAGCCAGATGACAGTTTCAACGTCTTCTTTCCTTCCCGGCGTATTCCCTGCCCCTCGCCCTCAAATCTCGGCACTGTATAGCAGGGCTGGCAAACATTTTTATTCTAACTTTTAGTACTAACTGTCTGCATGTTTTGTAAAATAAATTTTAGATCTCCAATAATTTTTAAAGAGGGTAAGTATATTATTGTAGCGGCTAGCCAAGTTGTGGGATTTAATCATTATATGATATTGGTTTTTCCGTGTTAATGTACAATATTAATTTTAATGTACAAAAACTTGAAAATTGTTGAGGTTTTAAAAAGTTTATTTTTGTTAAAATTGTCGTGAAACTCTAAGTACTAAATGAAAACTAAGCTTTATTTTCATTTAAAAATACTAAAAAAGGAATAAGAAACAAAAACCGTATAATTAAATTGTTGAATGTAAACAAAGAAAAAAAATTGAAGGATGATTGATATTTTAGTCAAACCCGACATAGTCCTGAAAATCCAAAAATGTTTGTCTCCATTTAATTAGTTGACTTTTCCATAAAAAGATAAGTGTGAAATAATAGAATAATATACAAATACTTCTAAATGTCTTTAATTCTTGCCTGGATATCAAAAAAATACTTTGTAAACCCAAGGTTGCTCACACCTGCTTCACAGAATAGAGTTGTTCTGTTTTTTATTTAGTTTTATGAGACTACGGACCGGCCCTTGCATAGAGTTTTCTTACCTACCTTTAGTTATTTAAATAGTTTTCTCTTTTAATATATAAAGTACAATACTCAAACCTTCCCAGATTAAAAAATGTGCAAAAAGTTTGTCAGTTTTGATTTTCCATTTTACTACAAAATTAAGAAATATGTTCCTTTTTAAACTAGGCTAAAAGTAAGAAAGGCTAATTTTTAATCCAAATAAATACGTTGTCACATATTATTTTTAATTCTCACATCAGAAGATTTTTGAATATGAAGAATAGAATTTATCATCATCCCTTTGGATTTGAAAAAGAGATTTCTAAGGTTTATTTCAAGGTTGTTAGTTACTAAGGTTCAAATTTGTTTGTTTTGTAGCAAATTCGAACAACTCATTATTCAGACCAGTGTTGGGTCTTATTTTTTGTATGCAACAGCCGACGCTGGTCGGTTCAAAATAAAAAAAAGTTTATCTTGAAATTGCTTTGATTGAGATGTTACGTCGGGTTTTTTCTCGGCCCCCTCTATAATTCAAAAACATCTAGTTGCATTCTATGCTAACAAATAATTAACTTTGTAACGAAGTAACTAATTTTTATTGATAGTGAAAAAGCAGACAGCGCTACTGATGATAAAATACAATCAAGAATTAGAAACACCATAGATGTTATTTTTTTATGATACTGGACGGCAAAAAAGAAGAAGAATTTCCTGATGGAAAAAAGTTCACGTCGCCTAGAGACACCAAAGGTGGTAATGGTGCGTTGCCAATCTGAGGCCGAGATGTTAGGCCTCGAGCATAAGTAAGTTTACAACACGTCATGACATTATGGCGGCAGGAATAGGTAAGGCGGTGGTACTAATCCGGTTGAGTCGCTGCGAAACTCTACCACCTAGTCAGATGCCTATGCAAGGCTTTTTGCGAGGTGCCTGGCAGGAAGGCAGATGATCTATTCTGCAAAGGATCTCGGACCAACACAGGGGAATATATGTTATTATATTATAGGTGCGTATATGTCCTGTGACCGGGGTGTTTAGCCTAATGTGCAAGTCTACTCGCTATGTTACCCTTCGGGCCTGAAAATGACAGTCATCATGGTAGCATTTAATGCCACCATAATGACCATTAAGGTACTTATTAAGATAATGCGGAGGATATCTAGCAAAACAAGTTGCCGCACAGAACTCTACAACCTCTGGTTTTGATGAAAAACAACCATTAACCACTTACGAGATGCCAAGCAGATAGGGAGATAGTCTAATCTACACAGAGGACCCTAACGAAAAAAAAAACAGTTACAGTAGTATAATCAGTGATAGATCCAATCTTGAAGCAAAATACACGAGGATCAAACGCGGCAAGTTCCTAATCCAATATACGAATATTTTTCCTCCTAGGTAAACCTCAATCACCCATCCCCCATTTGACCCTTGATAGATTTAAATGCTATGTTAGGCCATGTCAGTGTTTTCATTTGTCAAAGGATATCCGGACTCCGGTAGCACAATTCTTCGTATAGCTCTACAATTGCTCTACATTGCAAAAAGCATGAGATTCTACTCGGAAACTTTTCTAAGAAACTGTTATCGCATTTTGTAAATGAACTTGGTGAACTTCGTATCGCTTGACATTACTAATATAAAAAATAAAGTAAGTATTGTTTTGCATACTTTTTCTATAAGTTTCCCGATTTTTATTTTGATAAGAACCTTCTCCTGTCAACAGCCAACAAAACAAAAAAGAATTAGCAAAATTGGTCCATCCGTACAGTACAATCAACACCAAACTCACAACTTTTGCATATATTTATAATATCATAAAATACTGTTGTAGGTATATAAAATATATACTACCTGTTGCCCGAAGCGTTGCTGGTTGGTTAATGGTCCCACCGGAACATTTTTTAGGATGCAAACTACCGTGTGTGTCAATCCATGTTACCCTCTTTGTGTATGCTAAATTTCATGAAAATCGGTTCAGCAGTTTTTGCGTGAAGAAAAATCAAACAAACATACAATCTTTCGCGTTTTTGATTTTAGTAGGATTAGTAGGATAATATTTAAAATGACATAAAACAAAGTATGTACATGATCACGGCTCTCTTAATGGTAAGGGATCATAGACAACATAAATTTTATAGGTGTATCGCTGTCCTATAGCTGGAAAGTTAAGGCCATTGTACAGACCAGCTACCCTACCTTGTGGACTGGAACATGAAGCTGTAATGGTTGCAGGAATAAGTAAAACAGTAGATCCTTACCCTTGCAATTTGCTGAACAGTACTCTACCATCAGTGATCTTCTTAGTAACGATGTACCTATTTAACCTTTACCTTTCTTAATCTATTACAGGCGAGCGCTGTAACGAGCTCCACATATATTATAAATTTTGCCTGGGAACCCAATGAAAATCTTTTATATAAATAAATCTCTCTAGGAAACTACACAAATTGGATTTAGCCCTAAAGTAGACAAATTATATAATAGTGTCATGGATGTTAGTCAACGATACTAATACATAGAAATACTTACATAGGTACCAAAATAAATTTAGTATACACGCAGACCAGAAAATTTTGACATCTAAGTAAATGTTCGCCACACAAATCTTCGTATGATCAGACACAAGTAAAGGAACACTTGTTTTTGATATGACTCTACAATTGCTATAAGTTACAAAATGCATGAGACTTCTAAGAAACTGGCATCGTATTTTATAATTGATTAGCAGTTTTACGAAGCTTTCGCTGCTAGTACCATGGTATTAATAAACTTAGACTTCAGATCAGAGATTGAGTCAAGATTATATGTATTAAAGATTATCATTTCAACCTAAAAACTGTACGTAAAGATACCTTAAGTTGAATGTAAGACAAAACCTAGACTAAGTCTTCAAATATCGAAATATATTGCATACCTAATTCTGGCAAATAATAGTGTACAAATATTTTAATGTTTATACCAATAAGTCTGTATAGCTTAAAATAACTTGCTAACCCAACAAACTTTGCAAAGTCTTAACTATGAATATCCAATTCTTAAACCGCTCTTTTAAGAATCTTCTCCTGAAAATAATTAAAACAATAAAAAAGTGTGAAATTGTTCAATCCATTAACGCGTAATACGATGACCGAGAGAAAAAACCAAATTAGCTCTTTTATTTCGCTCAGAATCTGTATTTTCATTAGTCAACCCAAATCCAAACTTCGACTTAAACCGTTGTCTGTCTGTTAAGAGTACTAATGGCATATCTGATTCCAATTTCCGATTTGCATGAAATCGAGATTCAAGAGTAACCCTACAATAGGCCTAGCTACTCTATATGTCATGAGTATGTTAGTTTAGGTACTCTTGAACACAATCCTCATCAATACTGGCAACTTAGTTAATAGTAAACTTTAGATTATTTTATTGGTTTGGTTGAATTTATTTGTAACTAAATGTTAATGATTCGCTAGTACTACTAGTAGGTATCGAGATTAAAGAGTAACCCTACTGCGGTCGCGGTGGAGGGCGGTAGGAACTTTAGTTAAACTCGTCACATTTTCTATTACTTTGAAAATTACCGGCAACAATAGCTACAAGGGTTCCGCAGAAATAACAAAATAAAGGTTTACTCTACATCCGCTATCCTACAATCCAAATCAAAACGCAACAATGGCTAACACTAAAACTAAAATGCAAGATTAACACTATGATACCAAACTCGGTCAGCCCTTTCTAAATTCTACCCTTTATATGAAGGTATTTCACACTAAGAGTTGGGCAGTTAAAGATGCTTTTTTTTTTAAAAAAATTGTATATTTAATAGTAAATTAAGATGATGAAATGACGAGGTTGCCTGAAAGATATCACTAATATGGTGATAAGGCCGTTTATGTACATGACTTAAGTAGTTTTCAGGTTTTTTTTGGGTATTTGGTGTTGATGTGTACTTTCATTAAGGGTTATTAGAACCATAAAGTTACCTAGAAAAGATCGCTAATTTAGTGATAAGGCCGTCCTCGTATATATGACTTAATTTTAAGTTTTATTTTTTTGAGTTATTTTAATTATTTTCTATGAATTATGATCCACATCTGGTGGATATATTTAAAGGGGATATCTGATGAAACACGGATTAATATTTTTGTTTATCACACATACCCCTGTATATATATATCCCTGTTAAAAATCAAACCCAAACATCGAAAACCATTGCACCTTGGCACTTGGCAGGTACAGATCTGCTAAAAACCGATTCCAATCATTGAATTACCGCGTCGCGGTTTGATAGTGCTAACGCGGTTTAATAATGATACTGCACATTATTATTATTATTATTACTAGGGGATTTTTTTTTCTCAGCTTTGAGCTGGTTTAACCATATTTACGGGCCTAAACCAAGTAAATATGGAGTGTGTTGTGTTAGTTATGTGTGTATGTTGTGTGTGAGGGTGTGATTTCGTTTTCGTCTATTTGCATGAACTTTCGAACTATTCTACAAGTATTTAAAATGACTGCTTTCTGTAGGGTTATGTAGGTTGTGTCTTTTATGTCCAGTAATTTAAGGCT
>NJDD01007844.1:76080-90140 GCA_002245505.1 Calephelis nemesis | reverse complement strand
TTTCTGTTATTAAAGGGCCTTGTGACTCATTGGTGTTTATATTTTCTTTCCTTTGCACCAAGCCACAACCATTAGAGGGAGTGGGAATAGAAAAATCACTAACTATTTTATTGTGAGCTGTCTTGCCGTAACCTTTTCCTGCTTTTGTTGGGGTACGAGGTTTAAGGAACACAGACTTTCTGTACGATTTAGTGTTATTTACTATAGGTGATTTATTACTTGACAGTGAAGGAATGTTATTATTATCTGAGTGTTTAGTGTTTTGTGTTAACAATATTTCTGCAAATGATTTAGATACCGGTGGATGTAATTTTGATGCCTCTGCATAGGAAACACAGTTCTGAGCCATGTAAAGTTTAATATCCTTTTGTCTATTTAATTCGGGGCAAACTTTACTATTTGCTTTATGAGCACCAGAACATAAGCAACACTGAACACAGTCATCATCAACCTTGCATGATTCACCGCTGTGTCCATCTCCACATCTAAAGCACCTGGGTTTAGATCTACATTGTGTCTTGGTATGTCCAAAGCGGCAGCAGTTATAGCATTGGATTGTTGGGAAGATATATAAATCCACAGGTAAAGAGTTATAACACATAAATATACGTTTGGGTAAAATTTGACCATCAAAGTGAATGACTACAGATTGAGTAGGTTTCCAGACAGGTGTTCCTCCAACAATAACTTTATAATTGATTCTACGAACTTTTAAAATATTTCCACATCCAATTGGAGTAGAAATATTTTCTTGAACTTCTTCTGGAGACCACTCTGTGGGCACTCCCCTAACAATACCAACTCGAGTAATGGTGAATGATGGAATAAAAGCTTTTAATTTATTTTCACCCAACAAGTTGTTATTAAGAAATAAGTTGGCATCAATATGACTAGAAAATGATAAAGAAATTCTGTTCCTACCAATTCTTTTAATACTGCCATTATTAATATTACTAATCTTGTTTTGCTTTAATTTTTTGCCAAGAGTTATGGGGTGAAGAGTAGTACCATCACTTTCAACAGTTTGAATTCTTTGCACATGGATTATAAATGGAGCTGCATCTGAATCATTGTAAAGTCTCCGGTCTAGTGGTGCTGATTGTGAAGGATTAGGTGTTTGAAAATAATTATTTGATGATTCTGACTGTTGATTAAGAATGGATTCTGAGTGTTCATTGGAATCTAAAATAGAACATTCTTCCCTACATGAACAACCAACGTCTTTTTGTCCTCCTAAATGCTTACGTTTCTTTTTATTACAGTGCTTGCATATTTTGTGAGAGTGGTTGCGTTTTCTTGAACTTCTACTCAAGGAATTAGTTGAATTATCGGTTTCCATACCTGATTCGTCATATTCGACTGTCACAAAACTAGTTGCAGGAGGAACTGTGCCCCCTGGATCAGGGGGGTCATTCATATTTTAAAAAAATAAAAAACTTACCCTATAGAAAAGGAAATAACTGAATATATATTACAAAAATAAATGTAAAATTAATAAATTTTAACTTATTCTAACTCAATTGAAGGATATTATTAAATAAAAATTAATTTAGTTCAGGAGAGGAGACCCGCGCTTTTCGAAAGTTTCCCGCCGTTTTTCGATGTAGCTTGAATCAGTTCAAACGTTTTGTGTTATGATAGTTATAGACAAGAAATATAAATACTCTTTCGCAAGAGGTTATAGATATACGACACCGTTTTCAAAAACAACGATGTTGGCAACGGATGACAATTTTTTAATTCACTTTTAGCAAAAGAAATACGCATTCAGCCACATTTCTACCAAAACCTACCAAGTTAAACAGTATTTAGTAGTAGTAGTAGTTTATGAATAACAAATTTTTAAACAATGTTTAAGGCTTAATCAAATAATTAAGTAGTTAAGCAATGTTTAGGAGGTTATTTAACTACTTTTTATGAATAAGGCAGTTAATCTTTTTGGTGGTATTTAACTTAAGTTGTTCCAACAGAATAGCTACCGTTACTTACAGCCTACAAGAGCATTAGTTTAGATTGGTTATATAAGCATTAGACTTTAGATCGCTTATTTGTTCTTAAAGAGAAAACGACTTTCTGAGGCTTATCAAGTGTTTATACACGAATAGGTCCTTACAATGTCTTAATAATTCTGTGGTTTAACAGCAATATTATTTTAGTGCTACCGTTAGAGTAAATCTATAAGACATATAGACTTCATTAAGGGAGATAGATAGATAATCTAGATATAATACTCTGCGCTAATGTTACTCCCTTCCGTCATTGTGTCCATATCCTGAGTCACCAATTACCAACAACGTGATACATGTTAACCGCGGTTACATTAAATATCACGAAAAAGGTTTTTCATATATCAAAAGTGTCGATTATCACACGAGTTGTTAAATGTGATGACTTAAAAATCTTATTTTTAATGAATATGTAAAAAATGCTATTGTTATAAATTATATTCATTAAAATAGTATCTATTTAATTCTAATTCTTAATAGACTTTTAACGTTACGCAAGACGTTATTTCGTAATACAGTTGCTATGGTTACCGGCGTCATTAATGTTATAATTGGTTAAAATGATTTAAAACTGTTTCAAGAAGTTTTGTCTCCTTATCGCACATACTGTTCTATTATATTGTTAGTACAGTTACAATATTTACGTAAACAGTTTATGCATGTATGAGAGAAATGTTGTTATTTTAAGATGCCGTCTCTATGGAATATATCTCAATGCATGTGTAATGAAGCAATCTTTCGACGATATTTTACAACACTAAAATAATGTTGCGTTAAATGTTCATGGAAAGGTCCAAGGATTGCTCTTAGGTTTATTACAGAACACAACTTTGTAGCACAATCGTATTTTTAACTATATGGAAAACATTTGTCTGTTTATAAAAACCGATTAGTTTGCGTTTACCTAAGTATTATGTAACGCAACTTGGGGGGAGGGACGTTTCTTAAAACGTTACGTTACGTTACAAGGAACCAGGAGGGGGTCTTTCTTACAACAAGTTACGTAACATTGTTTTTTTTTAAATAAAAAAATAGTTTATCAGGCCATGGAAAGTATACCTACCAAGTATAAAAACTACAATTTAACTTTTTGCGACTGTAGGGATAAAATGGTCACTTGAGTGTTACGTAACGTTTAGAGATGTTACGATACAGAAAAACGTTATGGTGCGTTACGAGGGGAGGAGGGGTAGGGGGTCAAAAATCTTCAAATATTGCGTTACGTAATACTTGAACGCTCCCTTACAACTAGCTTACAACACCAGAATAGGTAATACGGCAACGATAAATTATTTCTTATAGCATACAAAAACCTTAGGTTGTATTTATTTGATAGTTGAATATAATTATTAAGAAATAAAAGTGTGTTTTATTTATTAGTTTTAATGTTTTTAATAAATTGGATATATCAAATTTTACTCTCGGAAAAATACTACAAACACCTGACTTAAATAATTAACTGCGTCGAATAACAATATTTAACGCACTATTCGTAAAATTAATAAACTTTAATGACGATCTCCCCTCGAGGATGCAGTGCCAATTATTATTTGACACACTATTTTAATAAGATTAAGGTGCGTCCATAATTACGTGAGGTGTTTTATTAAATTTTCTGCAAAGTGAGATGCCCAATCTCACGTGAGATTTTCCAAAATGTGGATTGTGAAGTGGCGTGAAAACGAAGGACAGATTTTACTGTAAAATCAGACTAGGTATTTGGTATAAAACAGATATGGTGGATGAACGGTCACTAGATGTATAACGTCGAAATACGAATGAAATATTTTTTTTCTTTAATAAATTAGTGAATGATCCTTAACGTATAAAGATTACGCTTAAGATTAAATCTTAAGAATGTACAATCTGGGTCAAATAGATCAAAATAGTTTTTTTTTTGTTTTAATCAAAATAATAATTGCGTGATATTTACCGAGACTCCCCCCTCTCCAATCCAATTTTATATAACATTGGCTCGACCCCCTTCCCCCCTTACACATCACACGATTTTATTATGGACTTAAATATTATGGACGTCCCCTTAGGTGGCACACAATCAGACGGATTTCCTAATAGCAAAAAATATAAGTCGGGTATTGACACATAAAAACTAGTGAACCTAATACATAATTTCATGAATGTAGAGTTTAAGTGCCTTATAAATAAGTATTCGTGTAGTGTGTATGAGTAATAAAAGTTAAGATGATTTATAATTAAAACTGCAGTTTGTTAATTGATCACAGGTCATAAACCGGAGTAAACAGTGCAGTTATTAGTTTACAGTAACATTATTATGAATTATTTAAGCTTTTTTATGAAGCAGAAATCCTTAATGGAAAAGTGTGCTACATTTGAAATAAAAAACAGCTGACTCATGTCCAACAACGGATGTGCATTAAGTTGTTGGTTCAAAAATATGTGAGACATGACAATTGAATTACATTTTTTCAAATCGCCTCTGTGGTCTAGCGATCCGGCGTCGAACTAGACGTCTTGAGGTCCCTAGGTTCGATCATGGGTCGGGCAACAAAAATAATTAGAAAATGTGTATTTTCAACTTTCTAATAAAAATTATGTTCCCCGGGATTGGATATGTGACCGTTTGGCGATAGGCTTGCATTTATCACAATGTGGGACTTAGTTTTTTTGGTCTAGTCTTGGGTGGCCTTGTTGTGCCTCTGCCTCCATCTTCGAGGCTATGGGCGTGAAGATACAATTTCTTTTCCTAATTTGACACACCAATTAACATGTGTACTTAAGAATTTATTTTTTTGAAGTGAAAAAAAAGATAACTCTTTTTTATCGACCTATGAGAGATTGGCCTAACCATTAAGAAATTAAACGAAACAAACAGACAGACAAAAATATTAAAAAATGTTATTTAGGTATAAATGCTCCGTATATACACGAAGAAAAGTGTTTTTTTTATGACATTGGAAGGAAAACAAGCAGACGGATTTCCCGATGGTAAGAAATTCACGCCGCCTAGAAACACCAAAGGTAGTAGTGGTGCGTTGCCAACCTGAGGCCGGGATGTTAGGCCTCGAGCAAAAGTAAGTATACCGGCTACCTTACCCTCCGAACCGGAACACGTCATGACGTTATGGCGACAGGAATAGGCAAGGCGGTGGCACCAATCCGGGCGAGTCGCTGCTAAACTCTACCACCTAGTAAATTTTTTTTTTAAATATTACATAAAGAAACTTTAATTTTATTTATTTGTATTGCCTTGTATAAAAATACCTTATCTAGATTTTATAGATAGGATATATATATATATATATAATATACTAATAATATATTTTTGTGACAAGGCTGCCGGTTGTCCTCTAGTGTCAATTTTAAGGTCTGGTGTTTATTCCGTGTTGACGGTGTGCAATAAAGATTATTTGTATTTTATTTAGATTGACATAAAAACTTGATTATTAATCTACTGTATCCATACTTGCTTAGCTAATTTTAATTAAGTCTATTAAAGTTTGACTTTCAAAATATTTTATTATATAGGAGTACCAATGTCCTATTTTCGTATAATGTTATTCAATTTGACAATTTTCGTTAACTTAACACTACAAAAACAAATAGTTTTTTCTCTATTGCCTACTGAGCGACCTTCGCTAATACGTAAGTAAGTGGAAGTATATTTTCTACTAACACGACAGAGATAAACAATACGGGGTCAAGATGCTACTTCGTTTGTATCCTAACACCTTGAGCAATCGGTACATATATAAATTGAGTTGCCTTACATTTCAAGGACCAATACGGGACCTTTCAAATAAAACAAATAAAAAAATATTAATCAAAATTTTAATTTAAAATTACCTATAACAAATTAAGTAATTATAGTTAGTACAACAATTATTTGTTATCACAATTAATTAACAGAGTAACTTTTTGCCCAGTTGTATTTTGATGTTGATTAAACTTTTTTGATGATATCGTGTTATTTTTTTATGTGATCGTAGAACTGGGTGCATGTCGTTTTATTATTCTATCAATATAGATTATCTACCGACAATTTATTGAAATTTTCGAAAATAAGGGACAAATAACAAACATGCAACAATAAGGGACTCCCTTATATTCGGATATACGGATCCCGTATATACGAGACGAATGGCAACTATATATATATAAAGCGACTTCAAAAGCAATGCATAAAATAGCCGAAACAGTAACTGAAAGTAGAGAGGCAGAATACATGGCATTATAATTAACTATATTCGTTAGTTAGTAAAATAAGCACTAAAAATATGTTAATGGAACGTTCGTAACGGATACATTGACAATGCTTAAAATCCGCACAAAATCACTCACCAAATCTACCTTTCGAAGTGTTCAACCCTTATCACCAACAAAAAACCCAATATTAGCACAATAAAACAACGTTCAGAGTAGGAAAAAATTACATAGCTTGGAAGAAGTGAAACCCCCAAAGTAATTTCCATCATCAATTTGTAGAAGAAAGGAATTCAATAATTTCATTCCATTCTTAACACTGACAAAGATATTATACAAAATGAATATGGATGGATTTAGGTACCCGGGGAGACCTAGGTTGACATTCCACGATCAGAGCACTCGGGTGTTATCCAAAGATGGTGCCAAGGGTCTCCCTGCAACCAGCGTGTTTGTATGAAAAGGATAATTAATGAATGTGTAGGAAGCCAGGCAGGTCCTTCAAGATCGTGAGGTTTGGCACTGCCTACCGCGTAAGGGACTTGACGTGAAGATGTGTATGTAATTCTTAAGATTTTTCTTTATTTAAGACAAAATGAAACTGTCATTTGATTGAGGCAGGATAAAGTAATGTCTTTTTTCTAGAAAACATGTAGGTTTTTTTTATAATATTGGAAGGCAAACAAGCAGACGGATTTCCTGATGGTTAGAAATTGACGCCGCCTAGAGACAACAAAGGTATTAATGGTGCGTTGCCAACCTGAGGCCGGGTGTTAGTGACGGTAAGTCTATGTTCGCCTTTTACGAGCTGCCTGGCAGGAAGGCAGATGGTCTATTCTGCAAAGAAGCCCGGATCAACACGGGGAAACTGGCTGTTGCCCTTGTGGTTAATGGTCCTACGGAATTAATTAAAGTTATATGTTTGCCAAAATTCATGAAAATAGGTTCATCAGGTTTTGCGTGTAGGAGTAACAAACATACGAATTTCGCTTTAATAATATTAGTAGGATAAAGCGATAGACATTTACGATCTTAATAAAAAATTAAATGCTCGTTGAACACGTGTGTTACTAATCAGTGTCTAATACTGGATTCTTAACCAGTTAAACATGTGGACAAGTTATCCACGTGTACCATTTTTTGGCTGTATGTCAGTTTTAAACGCTTTTAGCTAAACAGGTGTCTATTTTTTGTGTTAAGGCGGTTAATGTCTAAAGGGGTTGTATTATTAGTATTTAGTACCAACAAGACATCCTCATGTTTGTTTGCCTTCCAATACCTTTACTTTACAAACTACTTTACAAATACTTAATAATTAAGTTCCGGATGAATAAATAATTATTCTATTTTGAGCTGATTAAGTAAATTTCAACTCCCTAGGGCAGAGGAAGTGGTTAACCATCCAGTTCGTTGGTCGAAAGGTTAGCGACCTTGAGTACATCATTCTACGGATAAACCGTCCAGTTTGGGGTTAGATTAATTTGGTAAACATTTAATACGTATTGATTACGTTATCAGAGCTATAAATACTTTTATTCCTAACTTTTGAGTAACTTCCTCAGGGAAGGATAGCGTCAAAAAACCTTACCCAATCATATAAGCAGCCTTTTTAAGTGATTTCAAATAAAAAAACCTAAGTAAATTAAAACCGACTTCAAAACTAAAAAGTAATAAATATTAATTATATACCTCCTGTAACTTATATGTGCTATTTATTAATAGGTTTGAAGTCTACTACTACTACTATCCGCTACATTTTGAAACAAGGATTATCAAAACGCGGCGAAGTCGACGATCCAATTGAATAGGTAGTCGAAGTCAGGTTTTGCGGTTTTACTGTTTCTACTTTTTTTTATTTTAAGTTAATAAAGAATAAATTTAAAAAGAACATTGCATGACTATTGGAAGTATTACAATGAATAAAAAGTGAAATATGATAATATTTGGACCTCTCTATATTTTTTGCTATCACTTATAACACACGTCATTCAGAGCATTTATCGTGGATTACGTTCGATAATTAACGTATCTAAATCTATAATGTTTTTGGTTTGAAATTTAGTTCTTTTTGTCATTAGTAAGAAGCTGTTCAAAGTTTTCATACGAATTATTTATCGAGACGCCAGCGATTTTCGCATCGTAAACTCATGCTACTTGTTTGGCGCCTGTAAAGCTTTAAAATAATATTTCAATACTTTTAACTTTCGACGTCAAATTTCGACTTACCTATGTTAGCGATTTCATTGAAATAATACTCGTATTGCTTCAAGGCTTTTAATATTTAAAAAATAATATTGTTTTAGACCGTGTACCATTTCTTTCAATCCGCTACTAAGATAAGAACTCACCACTGTATTACTTTGGGTGGAATCTCTTTCTCCCAACGTCTACCCATACTTGATAACACATACATAATTCTAACAATTACGCAGTTAATTAAAAACAAAAACCCTTAACCGACTAAAAGTACTTGCAGATATCAATCACCAGCCTAAAATATAGGGATAGCGTACCTTCTCTCCTTTGTCTCGATGAATCAAATGTTTTTCGTTTCTTGATCGTCATTTTCTCACAAATCTTCACATGCTTGGATAATGACTGAGGCACAAACGTACGACCGCAGACAGGACACGGTGTTAGGGATATGAGTCCCGGGGGTTCTGGTGTGACAGGGGCTATGGGATGTGTTGGTACGGGTGGGGAGGGAGGAGGACCTGTCCGTGAAGGCGGTGGAGTCCTGAGGATAGGTCGGAATGTTTCACTGCTAGCGGGCGACACCGGCGCCGGCGATTCTGGTGACGGCGAGCGAGATACGTGCTGTTCTTGATGCCGTTTGCCTGTCGACAAAAACAAAATATTTATCAGCACTCTAACAATTCTTTAATAAAGAAATAGTGAGAAATTCACATTGCCTTTAAACAACAAAAATGTTAATGACCTATCATAGTACTAATGCAATAAAATATGCATGGAGAGATGCAATTGAAAGACAAGAAGTCAGGGATTCTGCTAAAGAAAAAAAAAGTTTTATAAAAATAAAAATATGATAAATATAAGTGTCAATTTAACCTTGTCACACATTATGAGATATTTTTAAGAAACATTGGCGACATCCTAAACACAATGATGGAAGAGTACATTAGCGCCGGGTGTAATTAAGTGAAAATGCGTCATCTACTTCGCTATATAAAGTCTGTGGTTAGATAACATTTGGTAAGTACACAGTTCATTCCCATCACGTTTCTCTCGGGATGGTCAATGACAGCTGAATCGCAATAATCAGAATCAATCAGCATCTTAAATTAAGGTCAAGAGAATGGATGAACTTTGTGGACGCGAGATATTTGTTTTATTGTAGCAATCACTAAACAGAAATCCGAAAAAGATATACCTGGACGGCTATTAGTAAACGTAATTGAGTAAAAAATGTAAACTTAGCTATAGAATATAGCTTTGTATTTAATATTTATTGATGGGATGTGACGACCCCATCTTCTGATGGTTGAATAATATAGTAAAGTTCCCCGTGTTGGTCTGAGTCCGTTAAGTAAAATGTATTTTAATTTATAATTAAAATTTATAAAATCATTTTTGCCAGGCAGCTGGTAAAATACGAGCATTGGTCAAATAACACATTGTCAACAAGGCCATTGATGATGGAGAGTAATGCAGGAACTTGATCGGAAAGAGATCCACCGCCTTACCTATTCTTGCCGCCATAATGTTCCGGTCTGGAGTGGAGGGTGGTCAGTAGATTTGTACAACTGGCCTAACATCCCGGTCGCCAGACAGTTACGCACCTATAACATCTATTGTATCTATAGGCCTCGGTTAACTCTTAACATCAGAAGAATCATGTTCTCGCTGATCGCTCTTATAATAAAAACTCATTTTAGAATTCCTCTTCCGCATTTGGGTGGAGAGAAGATATTTTATATATTTTTCTCACACATTTGATAAAATTCGTCCTTATACACACACAAATGCCTGTAAATAGTCTCACTATGCACTTATTGTATAACTAATCCTTGGACATGTGTTAGAAAAAGTGTCAACATGCGTTAAAATTGTAACTAAACATTGGCAACATTACAGAGGACATACTCGTATTACTCTTGCAAGTTGCAACATAGATTAGCTTTGTTTCGGATATTTCTAAACAGTACATCGCGTTACCAAATGATGGATAGCTTTGTTATTTTAGACACAATAAATAAAGTTTTGTAATATACTACTACTACTTGGTCTGATTCAGCACAGGTTAAGTCATAAAACATTCGCTCTGATTGGTCAATGCCTTTTTTCAACAGTATTCGTCGTAGTCTTCTTTGTTGAAGTTAGGATAGCCGTAAATTTAACTTGGGGAAAATTATTACGTATTTTAGTGTTATCGGGTGACTTGGCACAACCTTTTACTCACGTCTAAATTTTACGTTAGATTTTGAGGTGAAAACTTTAAAGAGTCTTTGAGCACTTTTTGTGATGTGTAAAGAATATTTAACTTACGTCAGGACACGTGAACTCATCGAAAATTTTAAGACGAAGGAAGACTTTTGTATGTTTTCCCGCATTTGCACACTGCGATATTCGTTTCTCCAGCCGGTAAAAAAATACAATACGTTGCACTCCCGGAGTTGCACGTGTTAGTGTGATTTGGTTGGATTTATTTAAATTGTATTTTTTTTCTATTAAAGGCTTTTCTTTCATTTCTATTTTTATATAAATACGCCGGTTTTGAAAAGTCTTGACATCACCTTCGAATCGGATTCGGAAAAACTGGAGAGATTTAATCGTGACATGTCAACCTAGGTCTCCCAGGGTACTTATACTATGCGACCATCTTTCCAAAAGAATAATAAGATACTCATTATTATAATAACACTCTTTTCGCCCCCCTCTCTCTCTCTCTCTCTCTCTGATCTCTCAATTTCAAATGCGGTCTGAGAGCGTTACCCCCACAGATTCTCTGTAGAGCACTTATTTGGACCGCATTTATCACAATTTCATGTGCTCTCTTTGACATACCCAACTCTCTAAAATTAGATTAATAGAGATTTTGCTCGAAATCCTCCCCTGAACACCTCTACCTCTAATAAGACACTCAGTAGCGAAGGAGATAGAGGAGAATGTTAGCAATTCGTCGGTATGTTTTTTGTATGTTTGTTACTTGATTAAGTACCTACTAATAAAATAAAAAATGGTTATTTTTTCGAAACGTAAATATGATCAAGATCCGACTAAGTAGATTTGAGTTTAATTTAAAAATGCTAATATTTTTATGTATTTAGACAATTTGAAAGAGTCGTAGCCAGAACGGATGTAAGAGTTTTGGTAGTGTTGGAGCAAGTGAATGAAATTTTATACCCTGGTTGTGCTGTTAGCAGAGATGGAAGGTACACCGCGGATGTAGAGACGAGAGTGTGTGCAGGGAGAAGTGTGAAAGGAGCGTTGGATAAGTTACTTCAAAGCGAGGTTTTAAGTCAAAAAGCTAGACTCGCTTCGCATAATTCTGTGCTTATCCCAACGTTATTGTATGGAAGAGTGAGTTGGTTCTGTCAGAAAAAGCATGAAAGTAGGATAAATGCGGTCGAAATGAGAGCACTACGCAAAATCTGTGGTGTAACGCTGACCGCATTCGTAACAGTTAGATCCAAGAAAGAACGATTTGAAAGAAAGTGTTAAAGAAGGTGTTAAAATGCGGAAGAACATGCTCCGCTTGTTCGGTCATGTGGGAAGAATGACAGATGAAAGATTGACAAAGCAGATATTCAATGCGAATGTAGATGGATGTAGGTACCCAGGAAGACCAAGGTTAACATTCCACGATCAGATCACACGGATATTATCCGAGGGTGGTGTCAAGAGTCTCCGAAACCGGCGTGTTTGTATGAAAAGGGTAATGATAGTGAAGGAAGCTAGACAGGTTTGTCAGGATCGTGAGGTCTGGCACTCGATACTCTCTGCCTACCCCGTAAGGGACTTGACGTGAAGATATGTATGTAGATAATATTTAAATGAAATAGTTGAATTGAATGTAATTGAGTTGAATTAAATAAAAAATGTAGTTTTCAGTTTTACTGTGCTTAAATAATTTTTTGTTCCGTTGAAGAATTATTTTGCAAAAACCTGTTCCGTAAATACATTCCCAATAGATAACACAATACAGCAATTATGAATATACATTAACGAAGGTATAATCACCTTATGATGTATTCTGAGAATCTTTTCCACAATATGTTATAAAATGGTTATTTTAATAAAAAACATGTTTCTTTATGATCACGTGATATCATAAATACCTGACTATATATAAATTGGAGGTTTTGAGCATTCCTCAAAGTGAAATCTTATTTCTTCTTCCTCTTCAGCGATGTCAAGTTAAAGGTTTTCTTTTATATTATTTAGTTATTGCCAATACCGTCTTTAACATACGAGCACACGGGGCCAGTGCCCAGGGCCCCTATACTCAGAGGGCCCCGAAGGATCGACCATTTCACTCACATTTAACCTTAAAAATATTTTGGTTGGGTGCATTACGTTTTCCTCGTTGCTCTAATTCGGCAGTGTTCAATTTCGCAGCTTAAAAAACTAAGTAATTTGTTAATTTAAATTAACTTTACATTCTAAAAAGGCTCCAAGTTTGATTGCGCCCAAGGGCCTCAGCATAATCTAAGACGGCCCTGGTTATTGCCACTATCATCTGGTCTAGACATTTGTCCTCTATGTATATTTTATCGATATTAGTTTAAACATGACTAGATCTTAAATTGAAAATAGCTTGCGAAGTTCTGTCAACTGTCACTTGACATAGAGTAAACTTCAAAAATATGTAAAATTGTGGTTAATGAGAATTACCAATAGCGAATGATATAGTAATTTATCCGCGATATCAAAGTTAGCACACCCTGGACTCTTACTTTACTTTTGACATTGGGTTTTAAAATTGATACAGAACAAAACGACTAGTGACAGCATACCTCAAAATGTGTATGTTCACGCCCATATCCTTGAAGAGGTAGGCAGATGCACAACCAGGGCACCCACGACTAGCCGAAGACAATAAGTCCCACAAAGTGATAGGTGGCAACCCTATCGCCAACCTGGCACATATCCAATCCCGGGAAATTTTCATTTTATATTTTTTTGTTGCCTCATCCGTGGTTCGAACCCGGAACCCCAAGAAGTCAAGTTCGACGCCAGACCGCTAGACCACAGAGGATTTACAAAATCTCGACATTTCGTCTTTGTTAAAATCTCGGCTTATTAATATTCTGATCACGGATGTTTAGCGTTTAGACGTTGTCTCATGAATTTTAGACAATTTAATAAAAACCTATACACAGTGTCAGCTCACAATATTTAAGAACTATTTAAAATTTTACTGAAATTTAAAGTTATATTGGATTTTAGAAAGTTATCGAAAAATAATTAAGATGAAAAGGATGCTTAAAAACAGTTATTTGTTTTTTATAGTATAATTTTAGCGTAAAAAAACTGCAAGAAAACCGACACTATTCATCTAGATAAATAAAAACATGCATTGTTAATGCTTGCCTGATTAAAATTATGTATAATCTGATTACCCGGGGAGATCAAGGTTGATTCCACCACTCGAATATTATCCGAGGGTGGTGTCAAGAGTCTTCGAAACCGGCGTGTTTGTATGAAAAGGGTAAAGAACGTAAAGGAAGTCAGACAGGTTTGTCAGGATCATGAGGTCTGACACTCGATACCCTCTACCAACCCCGTAAGGGACTTGGCGTGAAGATATGTGTGTATGAATGTACAGCTCAGAATAATAAGCTACCATTCGAAAAATAATCAAAACTCATTAATTGTTACCCAAGTAACAAACGCACGCACGCACGCATT
>NJDD01007844.1:47292-75935 GCA_002245505.1 Calephelis nemesis | reverse complement strand
CTCCTTTTTGGAGTCGTCAATAAGTGTGAAATGGTCATCTAAATCTTCCTAACAGACAATTTAATCTTACGAATATTATTTAATAACTTTCCCATGAAAACATCGTATTACTGTATTAGGTTCAATTCACTACGCCGAAATTATTTAATTTACAGAGACGGCGGCAGTGACGCAACCACAGTAACCTTCATATTGATTAAGCCAATTTGTGATGTAAGTCACGCGAAATGTTGTCTCCGAAATAATGTGAGAACATCATATACAATACCCGCTGTTGCCAGAGTGGTTAATGGTCACACAAGAACATAACTAACCTATGTGCTAATTTAATTTACCCTCTATATATGTGTGCCAAATTTCATCAAAATCGGTTCAGCAGTTTTTGCCTGAAGGTGTAACAAACAAACATATAAACTTTCGCATTTATAATATGAGTATGCCCATTATTCGGAGGGCCGCTTGCGGGTGTACCCGCGGGCAACATCTAGTGGAATATAGGTTGAAATAGTTTGGTTGGTACAACCGTCTCATTAATAAACATCGAATAAGTTTTAGGACTCCAAAATTGTCTAGTTGTCATTATAGTCTTTGTTACACTGTAATTAAACCTAAGAGTGCTTTAGTCTTTGTTTACTAATGTAACACCATGATTGGTACCAGGGTCTTTCTTTTCTATAAGCATTGTACCCATTATTTCAGCACCCGAATTTGTCATTCCGCTTTGTAAGGAAAAGAAGTCGATAATTAGCTTACAAAAGAGGAGCAAAATCATATCCTCATGTTTGCAATCACTTTTAAATTCTTTGTTGTCTATTGATAACATGTATTTCTTACCACCAGGAAGTCTATCTGCTCGTTTCCTTCTAATAACTAAAGAAATACGTCTAAAACATAAAGCATAAAACAAGCCCAGCTTAAAAAAAGGCTAAAACTGCAAATATTTTTTTCCAATTTATTATAATATTGTGTACAAAAAATATGCTTCATTAAAAATAACTCAAAACTAGTTATCATATATTGATAAAATTTATGTGGGACCACCTCTGAATCATGACCTACTTTTCGCGAAAATAACCATCAAAATCCGTTCGTTAATGGCCGAGCAAATAAGTAACTAACATACAAGAAACAAATACAAAACATACCAACAAATTGATATCCTTCTAATTTTTGGAATCAGACAAAAGATGAAAAAACAGTAAAATTTACCTTAAAGGCAAAAGGATTCTTTTAACGTGTAAGCAAATAACAACATTAAGTAAGATATTATCATAACAATCCAAATCCTTTACCCAGTCAAGCTTGACGCTGGCGGTATTAAAATTCAACTGATGGTCTCAAATTTGACGTTGAGTAGCCATTTCCTTTCATTAACACATCCAATGACATCGGAGTCCGGTTTTGGTGTAACATTTGCCACACGCATAGGATATAGTCGACACGGACTTTTAATTTAAACAAAAACTCGTTTACTATTTTCGTTTTTAACATGTTTTTGATAAACTTTATCCTCGTATATTTTTTTATGTTATATCAAGGTTGTTTTTCCGCGTGTTGGTCCGGGCTTCTTTGCAGAATAGACCATCTGCCTTCCTGGCAGTTAGCTCTTAAAAGGCGAGCAAAGGCTGACCGTCACTAGCACCGTGACATCCTACTAGAGGTTCGAAGGGGAAGGTTGCTAAAAAATTCGAGGCTAAACCATCAGGAAATCCGTCTGCTCGTTTGCCTTCCATAATCATAAAAAACGGCAAATAAGCAAACTGGTTTCCTGACAGTAAGAAGTCTAAAGGTTGTCTATGGGCACTAAAAGTGTTAGTGGTGCAAAGCCATCCTGTGGATGGGATGATAAGCCTCTTAAGTATGCTTAGCGGCTGCCTTATCCCTAAGCCGGAATACAACAGTAGCGAGTATAAACTTGGGCATAAATAGGTTGGGTGGTGGTGGCTATCCGGGGGGTTATAGTGACATTCATTTCGACTGCCTTCACTAATGAAACAATTAAAAAAAAATACTAGTGGGCAATAGGGCCATCATCTGGATACAATAAAAAAAGTTTCGTAAGCAATTTGATCGATTGAAGAATTATATGATCTAACTTACCTATTACATACACAAAGCCAGCAATGTAACATGACAATTGAATTATGAATAATTACATAATAAATGGTATTGTTTTATTATTTACATAGATGTTGACCACGGCTATGCCCTCGTAATCCGTTTAGATACGGGGATAAAAAGTAGCCTATGTTACTTTCTCAATTACTTCTTACTATCTCCCAAACAAAACTATACCACAGCATCAGTCCGTTGGAAGGACAAGGAAACATATTAACGTTTTTTTGTAGAAGATCAGCGAACAAGCACACGGGTCTCCTAGATCGTGATTTATAAACACCCAAGTCTAACGGCTACCCTACCCTCCAGGCCGGAACATTACAAAGTCACTGTCGTCGGGAATAGGTAATGCTGGCTAATACCCCGGTAAGTTGCTGAATTGCGTACAGCACTCTATCACCGATAACCTATTATTTATTTATTACTAAACCATATTTAATACCTATAAAGTATAAAATATTAACTAGTAAACATGGATAACTCGTTCTTTTTAGGCAAAAATAACCTACGCTGGAGTACGCTTAATCATGGAGTGCTACTCATATGCTAAATTTCATCACAATCGATTCAGGTGTAACCTAATATATTTTTTTAAACATTTAAACATTTTGCGGCTACCCTGCGTTTTTGGATTTTCCCGATCTATCTTTAATTGCTTATTTATTTATCTTTGTGCTGCATCCCTGACCTGCCTGGCTTCCTCGACATTAATTACCCTTTCCGTATAAACACGCCGGTTTCGGAGACTCTTGAAACCACTCTAGGATAAAATTTGATCAACTTGATCGTGGAGTGTCTAGGTCTCCTCGTGTACATCCATCCATAGTTGCATTTTATATCTGTTTTGTCAACTTTTTATCTATCATTATCTCCACATCATCGAACCACCGGAGCATGCTATCTTTAACCATTGAAATAAGCATACGTTGTCTTGCACTTGACCAATGTTCATCCAATATTACATAGATTCATCCGTCCAATACTTTCATGTATAAAATTATTTTGTTTTAGAAATGAAATCTGTAATTATTTTCTGAAATATCTGGAACATACAGACAGCACTTTTAATGTTTTTTTAATATACGTATACCATTAATCTATGGCGTGTATTTCTTATCGCCCGGAAACCTTTCTTGAAAAAATAATAGAAACTTATTTTAAAAACAGTAACCATTTGTCGTGTTGCGTGACGTTACTGCCAACAATAGCCTTTTGCGGAGTGAGGTCAACTCGGGTCTACCAATGTACACAATGAACACAATGTACACAAACCGTACATTGCCTGAATATTAAAATCTAGAAACTTTTATTTAAAAACATAAATAGAAGGTCACCCTGTAACCATGAAACCTCATTCAATCAAGATCGGATGTGATCTGGGCTTCAAGTTCCTTCAAAGTATTTATAAATACCGACCGCGTTTTTATGTGCTGGTTATTTGTACAATTTCGAAGTAAAGGAAATAAAAGTTCATACACTTTCTTGTCCCTTTAGGGGTTGAGTTTCCAAAATATGTTGAATACAGTTTTTTCAACAATTTATGTGTAGAACAGTAGGTAGTACGATTTTGTAGTAAATAAAATCAAAGTAATAATTAGGGGTAAGGGGTTGAATTTGAAAAACCAAAATGCCTATAAATTTTTCAACAAAGTAATTTAAAGCAATGAAAAAAGTACAAAATTACGTAAAAAGAACAAAAATTCTCAAACAAATTCTTTCCCCTTTTCTAATCGCCTTAGAAGTACAATTTCTAAAAATATATTTTACGTAATAACTTACACCTTATGAATAACCTCGGTACAAAGTTTTGTTTCTAGGTTTAAACAATTGGCTTTTGCGTTAATATGACAATCATTCATCATTCACTGGCTAGTTAAAGAGTCCTCTCTCTTAGAAATTTTGGAAAACAATATAGATACCTAGTTAAAAATAATTTGACATAGTCGTTTAGCAGTGTTAAGAAGACAATTCTACTGTGTTTCAGTATCTCAGAACCTACTAGGTATAAACCGTTTACCAGTTCTTCATGTATAAAAAGGTAATCAGGTTTTCCCATAAAATTTCAATTATACAAAAAAACATGTTTAAAGATCACAAGGCTTTTACCGATTGTTACTTTTCCAAGAAAATACCCGCTGGTCCCATATAGAGGACGAGTTACCGATTCACAGCACGTAGCTTACCCGTGGCGAGAACATAAATCGATGCTTCTTATATGTTCGGAATTGGGGGGGGCTTGCTAACAACCTCATTATTAATCTTGACTGACAACTAACTTCAAAAGTCTGATATGATTTAATTATTAATATTATAAAAAATAATATTAAAACATT
Organism: Calephelis nemesis; assembly: GCA_002245505.1. Classification (NCBI taxonomy): domain Eukaryota; kingdom Metazoa; phylum Arthropoda; class Insecta; order Lepidoptera; family Riodinidae; genus Calephelis; species Calephelis nemesis. Next base: position 71,484 of record NJDD01007844.1, on the reverse strand, counting down.
TTTTATTAATATTATAAATGCGAAAGTTTGTTTGTATGTTACTCCTTCACGCAAAAATTACTGAACAATTTTCATGAAAATTGGCACACACGTAGAAGGTAATTTAGATTACCACATAGGATAGTTTTATTCCGGAATATCATGTGGGACCATTAACCACGCAGGCAACGCCGCGGGGCAACAGCTAGTAAGCTATAATTGTATTAAATTACAAGTATTAGAAAGGAAGATACAAAAATATTAATATTATAACGCAAAAGTTTTTAAGAATGGATCTTTGTTACTCTTTCAGGCATCAACCACTGAACGGATTGAGATGAAATTTTACAGGGATATAGTTTATACATCAAAATAATACAAAGGCTACAATTTATAAAAAAATAGAATTAACGCGGACGAAGCTGTGCGTGTACCTCAGATAGTTTTAAAACAAAATGGATTTAGTTTTTTTTTAATTTTGGAAAAAAAGAAACATAGAGCCGAGTGTATATTGGGCTAATTAAACCTTATTTAAAGAAACCTTGCCTCTTTTCAGGGCCTTGACGTTCTGTAGCGACCATTTTAATAACTTATATATACTTAGATATTATTGGGAGAAGGTTCATATGAAAAAAAAAACAATATTTTTAATTAGGACAAGATCTGTCGGTTCAGCTGAACTTAATTACTAGCCACTAGCCAGTAATAAAAAAAAATCTACTACAGTATTGACCAAGCGAGAGTGACGAATGTGGAGAGACCAAGGTTGGCATTCCACAACCAATTCGCTCATCGTTTATCAGAGACTGGCGTAAAGTCTCCATAACCGGCGTGTTTGTATGAAAAGTGTAACGAATGTGGAAACCAGAAAGGTTTGAAAGGATCGTGAGATTTGGCACTTGATACTCTCTGTCTACCTCGTAAGGGATTTGGCGTGAAGTATGTATTTGTCAACTATAAATTTAATTAGTAACGTCATGTTAGTTTTTGCAGTTGCAACTTGCAAGTAAATGCTTGTTTCCCACAAAATTTGCAATATGGCTGACCTAAACTTACATAATACAAAACATTTAAATGTCAGCCTTATCTATGTACAGATTATGCCTTTCAAGATTTATTTTAATCACCGCTGCAAGCCACCAATCTCAACTTATTCCATCATGATATCACTGATGACTTTCGGAAAGATTTTTAACAGATTCCACTGATATGAAGCCTTATCAAGATCGTCATCAACGTGATGGATTGCCAATCATAATATTAGTATGATTATATTATCATATAAATCGATCTACCGCGTGTTTTCTTAAGTTTATGCCTCTTGATAATAACAAGGTCATTGAATAAAGTTAAATCCATTCGCAACAGACGACGGCGACGAAAGACAAAATAATCATAAAATTAAAAAAAAAAACAATATCATCTGTTATGTAGCTAAAAACTAGCTCGATCACGTCAGCTTTCTATTAATAAAATCCACATCGAAATCGGTCAACCCGTTCAGGAGCTACGATGTCACAGACAGACGCACAGACACGTCAAACTTATAAAACTCCTTTTTTTTCCGTCGGGGTTAAAATATAAAAAAATATTCGAGTTACAAAGTTCTCGACTTCGACCGCCTCGTTGGTCGAGGGTTTGGCGTACACGCCTATCTCTACCGAATAACCGCGAGGCTCGGGTTCGACTAGCGATGGGGTAGGCATTTGTGTGATGAAAATTTAGATGTCTGTAATTCCGGGTCTAGGTGTTATTAAATTTATTCTGGTGTCGAAGAATTTCTATGAATTAGAAGCGCTGACTTAACACATCCATAACACAAGCATATTGTAATTTGCTTTGTGGTTAATTTCAATATGTGTTACTTGTCCATGGATATTTATTTACTATATTTACTTTCTGAGACTACAGTCAGGTGTAATATGAGGTATTTGAGGTTAGTACATATTTACTGATTATTATCTATATATTCATATGTGATGCCAAAACTATGGACATTTTCCGCGCAATTTTCGTAAAAAGTTACGAAAATTGCGCGGACGCAGGAGCATAAAGGAGGAGGAGGAGGTAGAAGTGAAAAAAAGCTAATATTTTTCCATAATAATGTTAATAAAGTACTTTAAATCAATAAATAAAACATTACCCACTCTACCATGCATTTGACACACACAAACAATTATATTGATACTAACGATAAAAGATCACAGATGGCGTTCTTATCAACTAGATATAAAAATTTATTATGGTCGAATTTCGACTAATGGGGACCATTAGTATGTATTGATATACACACCTGATACTGTGTCAGTAATTAAATACAAAACAAAATAAAACTTCATGTGAATAATTTTTTTATTCCTAGTTCTAAAAATTGTGAAGACTAGTAATATTTTTAAATTACAGTCGATAATCTATTTTAATATAGTACAAACTTTGTTAAGAGTGTAGTAATGAATTGACTTAAGATTTTATTTGTGTTAGTTCAAAAAATTAACAAAGTAGTTTTATACAACCACAAAATTTAGATCGGGTGTCAATTAAGGAGACGGATGTCTTAATGGTAAGAGATAAATATTAAAATACACCAAAAATGTTAAGGATGTGTTGCCCATCGGAGGTTTCAAATATTAAACAGAGATAGCTGGCCGGCTAACATCCAAACCGGAATGTGAAAATGACGATCACTAATGTTAATAAGATACATAGATGTAGATGGAAGAGCTAAGTTGATTGCAATTTATGATCATTAATTTTCAAATCGAAATAAAGTACGGTCGGTGTAATATCTGTGTTGCTAGTTAATAACTAATTGCCAGCTACCTTGTGATTAGGGACAATATTTCAAGTAAGCACGCGTCACAACGGAAATGTTGCCAAGAAAAGCGAACAGAGGGTGAGACGGTACTTGGAGATTCCTGGCACTGAGTTAGGGAAAGGGAAAGAAGGGTACTCGGTTCTTGCATGTCGTTTCTACTAGATGTCATATTTCCGTTATCGGGAATCAAGAAGTTTGTTTTAATATTGGTGACTAAGTTTATTGTGATATCTTATTTCACAGATAAAGTGATCAATTATAAGTGGGATTTACGCTCAAACATAATAAAAAAAAATCTTCTTTACAGCACTCGACCACCAGTGGTCATGTTGGCAATGACCTATTTAACCTATGCACCTTACGAGTACAGAGGCAGACGGTCAATTCTATTTAGGGGCCCTGGCCAACAAGGGCGGAATTCCACTAGCAGGTTACGGGGTCGTTACATCCCATCCAGAAATCTTATTCCTAGCCTACCCGGACAAGTTGCTGTGGGTACTGTAATCTAACGACCTACTAGTGACTAATTTTAACCTACGCTCGAATTTCACGAGCTGGCTGGCATTGAGGTAGATGATCTTTTCATTTTCAGCACAGAGGACCGGGATCAACACGGGGGAAATATCTACATTTATTTAAATAATCTATTTTAATATCACTGCAAGTGAAGCAGATAACGGCTCTATCGCCTAATGTTCTTTACATTGTAGTACTCGTTCAGACAGTCATTATTTATTACAAGTAAGAATAGTGCATACTTATCATCCCTACCTATTTTGCCAATCCTCACCATTGCGTTTCGTGTAGGAGGTTAGGGTAGCCGGTAGACTTGCACACATAACAACAAAGCATCGTCAACACATATGGTGCTCTATCGGCGACGGATATCTCTTACCATCAGGACAGCCGCTTTCTTGTTCATAATTTATGACACAAAAAACATCTTTAAAATTTAAATACAAAATAATTTTCATTTCTTTTCATCTACATTGACTTTTAAGAAGTAAACAATTTTATTCGTTTCTATATAGCGAATATTTAAAAAAATTAGCATGTACGATTTGAGAGAACACACACAAAAACGAAGAAATATTTTAAGGATGCGTAAAAAATTAATAAGCATTATTATTCACAAAGATTATCGTTATAATAACATCATTATCAAAAGGTCAGTAACAGGAAAATCACAAACAAACTAATAAAAGACATTTACTTGTCGTGGGTATCTTCACAGATGATACCAACATAAGTGTTAATTCAATATAATGAGTGTTATTATTCATTTCTTTTCTGTCATAATTTGTTGATACTCGGCAGTTACTGTCTTTTAATGAAATATATCGTGTGAGGTATTATTTTCGAAAGTAAGAGAATGTCAAACTATTTAAGGTGTGGCAGTAGCATTTTTATGTGGCTTTTATATTTTGTTTTATTAGAATACCTAATATGTGAAATAGTTGACGACGGCTTTCCTGATGGTAAGAAATTTACGCCGCTTAGAGACACCAAAGGTGGTAATGGTGCGTTGCCAACTTGTAGCCGGGATGTTAGGCGACGAGCAAAATTAAGTTTACCGGCTACCTTACCCTCCGAACCGGAACACGTCAACGGCAAGCATTGGACGTTATGGTGGCAGGAATATGTAAGGCGGTGGTACAAATCCGGGAAAGTCGCTGCGAAACTCTACCACCTAGTAGGATGTCACGGTGTAAGTGACGGTAAACTCGCCTTTTACGAGCTGCCTGACAGGAAGGCAGATGGTCTATTCTGCAAAGGAGCCCGAACCAACACGGGTCTGCTGGTCTGCTTTCCAATGTCATAAAAAAAGTGCTGAAACATCTTATAGAGTTCATCTCTACATGAAGTCATTCAGACACACATTAAAGATCTTAGTGTGTTTATTTTAAGTCAACTGAAAACCAACAAAAGAATTTCATGACATTAGCGTCTAAATACCACAAATACTAGAACATTCAAACTTATGTAAGTAAAAGTAATTTGTGAATCGTAGCCACACTTCCCCAAATAAAGAAGCTAAGCTAATAAATCATGGAAACCGCTATTTTACAATTTTATGCCTTCGATGAACAATTTCTAAATTACATGCATTGTCCATAAACCGCATTTTTACGAAAGTCTCACATGTTCATTACTTTCCCTATAGGTAAGTTAGATATACAGGATGTTCAGTATAGAACCTATATTTTAGAAAATTTTGAGTGTAATATACAGATGAATAGTGCACCAATATGATAAATAAATAAATATCCGTAGACAAGTTGAATGTAACCTCTATTGTAAGCAAATTATATGCTTTTATAATAGTGTACGTCAAGATTCTTATAAATACAAAAACTTATAATTTATTAGCTGTTGTTTTCGTGACTAAGCACAAATATATTTAGATTAGATTTTGAACTTTTTATGTTTTTTTTACTTTTTGCCAACAGAACGCACATTTAAATTGGTCAATCTACTTCCGTTTTATCGAAACTAATAAATTGTAACATATTATTATATAGAAAATATCGTACAGTTTAAATACGTAGATGGTCATTAATAGTTCTGACGATTTTTGTTCTTTTTCCAAAAACATTAAAAACGAAGCAAAGAAGGTAGGTGCTGCTGAGCTAGAAATTGAAATCACAGTCTCATTTACCTGCGCTATAATTGCATTTTTCCGATCTAGAATTTTAAAACAAGTAAGTTCCAAAGAATCCTATATTTTTTACATTCAAGACCGTAGTAGTTCTGAAAATAATTCCCAAATACAACGTTCATTTCAAACATTGTAAAAATAATTGCGATTATGATCACTTCAAGTCAAGAAATGAATGTAAGACAAACTTGCAAAAAACATTGAACAGATCAGACAAAGCCTCAAAAATAACGTAGAAAAAGAGCAACCTATAGCAGAATCTGTCAGTTCTTTCTTTGAAAATATTCAACGTATCGCTAGTTCGTGGGAAAATAAACGCATAAGTTTACACTACTCATCTGCACCTCTTACGTAAACGAAGGTCAAGCTTGTGTACTAAACTATACAACCTTCTATGGTTCAACAGGTATACAGTACTTAAAATTTTTAATACATTTTTGCTATTTGAGAATTTATCACTGCATTTCTTAGATGATTTTTCCAAAATTTTGATCTTAAATAGAACAATGTCACACAAATAATTAGGGCGTCTGATCAACAATAATTATCAACATTTTTAGCCGACTCTAAAAAAGAGGAGGATCTCAATACGACTAGGATTTTTTTAAATGTTTCCTTCATGGTTAATTGGCCAATCAGAAACCGGTATTGACTATTCTTTTTTGAAAAGGTAGGTTACGATTTCGAGTTGTCCCTTATAAATATTATCATGATCCGAAAAATGGTTGTTGAGTTAAATTGCGATCTCATCAATGATAAGAAATAAACTCCAAACTACTGGTAGGATGTTGATTTGTTTTTGTAGAACCATTACGAAGTCATTAGCTATCTTTCGAAAAAAGAACAATCAAATCGCGACGTAATAAAAATAGTTGGTATCGATCTGTTTTTGCAGTTGTGATTTTAGTTGTTGCCCTTTTTGTTGTTTTTTTTGCCCTACCCGGGCTTCAAACCTGGGAATTAATGAAGGCATGTCTAACAACTGAACCACTAAACCACAGAGGCGCCACAAACAATAGGTCTCTCGTTTCATGAGTCGGTCAAAAAATAGTAGAGCACCCTATAACATGCTCTTTGAAAATGTTTAACCTATAGATAGTTCATGGGAAAACACATGCAAGTGTACAATGCTCATCCGCGCCTCTTACGTTAATAAAGGTCAAGCATGTTTTAAATTTTATGGTGTAACTGGCGATCCGTATTTGAAGTTTACACACGTACAGCTAATGTTTGTCGCGTTTCTGTTGCGTAATTACAATTCACCAAACGTCTTATCTCTCTTGTCTTTCCTTAATTATCTTCGACATAAATTTAAAACCAACATAATGAACAACATTTGTAGCAAAGTTTAAAGGGTCGAAGGATATTTCGACAATGATCATAGAAGGACGAGTAGGTATGTAATTAACAGCAGCAAAACTGCAAAAACCGACTATTTCATTAGGTACCAGGTCCCGATTTCATTATCCTTTTTTTGAAAGTTAATTAATGATTCCGAAATTTTATAAACTAACTCAAACTAATACTCATTTTATCAACTAACTCAAAGTAGTGGTTTCGAGTTATACATAATGCAATTTTTTTTGTTTATGATAAGGAGTAACAATGGTAGCTCAAAAATCACTTTGCGTTTGAGCATCATGATAAAATGAATTTGAGACCAATTCGAAATCATAAACTATATTTTTATATTTTTATTTATCGGATGATAGTGCTTGGGATTAATTGCTCGTCTTAATGTAAATAATAATGCATGATGATACTACCTTATTTTTAGAATAAGTAAAAAAAGACAAGCCCGCTGAGCTTCTAGTCGGATCTTCTGTGTGGCCACATTCTTATCCGGTGGTAGATTCTAGTATTACATAAATATATAGACTCGTCCAAGTGCCTCGTGTTTTCCTATAACATTATTACTATATTTAGAATTGTTTTCCTATTCCTATATCTAAAAAAAATAAGATTGTTCTCAGTTTTTGATTGTGCTCGTTTTATGACCGAGTACACAAAAAATAGATGTTTTGGTCCGTATATTGTAAAATATTTTAGTATTAATTTAGTTATAAATGTACTCCTTCTATCGAGGTTTAGCTGTGAGGTAAGCTCTCGTTTTGTAGATTATTCTCAAACTTTGTGTCATTTCAATTGTGTACGATAAAGAATTAATTCAATAATTAAATAGATAAAATATACAGTCAAATTGTGAATCTGTTTCTTTTTTGAAATCGATTCAATAATATATCCCCAAGGGGGTAAGTAGAGGTACAACCAGGGCGCTCGCAACTAAGCAAAGACAATTAAGAAAGATATTAAATTTTACCATGAGAAAACACCAGGCAGGTGGTATTTGTTGCAATATTGAAAAAAGCAGATATATTGTAAAAAATGCCACCTACAGAGGACAAAATTGCGTGACCAACTTGAAGCTGGGTTGTTAAGCCTCCTACGTAGCTACCGGCTAGTCTACCATGGAGGACGGAACACGGTGTTGGCTACTACCAGTATGGCCGCAGATATAAGAAAGGCGTTGGTTCTACTGATTATATCCAATAGTAGACTATTTCGTTGGTTGCTGGTCTATGGAATCTGGAGATAACTAAAAGATAATCCGTCTTATTAATAAAAGTATATTTACGCCCATATCATGGAAGAAGTAGGCAGAGGCACAACAGGACACCCACGACTAGCCGAAGACACTAAGTCCCACAATGTGATTGGTGGCAAGCCTATCGCCAACCGGACACATATCCAATCCTGAGCAACATTTTTTTATTAGAAAATTGGGAAAACACATTTTCTTTTTGTTGACCAACCCGGGACTCGAACCCGGAACCTTATGAAGTGTCGAAATGCTAGACCACAGAGGCGATTGTTATTAATAAACATGGACTAATGTAGGAGTAATATTAAGTTGATATTATAGTCTGTATCACATTGTAATACGAGGTTGAACCTTGGAGTACTTTACTCCGTGTTTATTAATAAGTCGGTGTATGCTCTCACGCTGTGCACGCGGAAGTGGGACGGGGAACATCAACACAATTCCATTAATTCGAGTCATAACTTTGTAGACTTGCAACATCATTGTCCTCCGTTTAGCATCTCCAACACTAAACATGAGAAAAGCTGACGTCATCAATGACTTTAATGGTGGTCTGTTTCGCACGTTTATGGAATAAAAAATTCTAAATGTATTTGTTTGAAGTATTTTGTTTTGAAATTAAGATAAGTTGTGCAAAACATAATGCCTAAAGGTGCAATTGTTTACAAAAACATCTTCACGCTAAGTTCCTGGCGACGTAGGCGGAGAGTATCGAGTGTTAATATCACGATCCTTAAAGACCTGTCTGGCTTCCTTAACATTTATTACCTTTTCAATACAAACACGCCGGTTTAGGAACCTCTTGACACCGCCCTCGGACAATCACTGTCATCACTACATAGTATAGAGCAAAGTCGCTTCCTCTGTCCCTATGTCCTATGGTATGCTTAAATCTTTAAAACTACGCAACGGATGTTGATGCGGTTTTTTAATAGATAAAGTGATTGAAGAGGAAGGTTCACAACCGTGCGAAGCCAGGGCAGGCGGCTAGTACATTATAATCGCTAGGCGATTGGATAGTGGAATGTCAACCCTGGTCTTCCCGGGTACCTACATCCGTGTATATTCGCATTGTAAACCTGCTTTGTCAATACATACTTCATCTGTAAGTCGTTCCACACGACCGAACTAATCATATATATTTTTGGAGTTAAGTGAATTCGGATAAGTATTTGTTGTTATAATAATAAATGCAAAAGTCGGTCTGTTACGCTTTCACAGCTAAATCGCTGGATCGATTTTTATGAAATTTGATATGCATATAGTTAAAGAACCGAGTTCAAACATAGGTTATAGCTGTGGTTTTAGATCAACCCCAAAGGACCATAGTGGGGGATGAAAGTTTGTATGAAAATCGTACCTATTGTACACTGAGAAAATCGGGAAACAGCTAGTAATAATTAAAACTACCTATAACTACTATGCCAAATTTGGAAAACATATTATTATGTATTAGGAATAATTAAAAATCTATCAACATCTAATTGAAACTTACAAACACCTTATTTTAATTTTTTTAGAAAATTTATACCGTACACTAGAAAAGTGCTAAAATATTTAAAACTTTAATGGAAGGAAAGTTTATAGCCATTATAAAAAAAAGTGAATTTCATCTGCACCGAATAGCTCATTAAATAGTATTATATAGAATTTTCTTGCAACGGTTTTTGATACGGATTTAATTTATAACTGTAAGATCATCGTCAGAGACGAAAGTTGCAAGTTTGAATATAGAATTTTAAAGAAAAAGATTATAGAAATTTCTTAAAAATATGAAAGGTGATCTTAAACACGGGAAAAGTGATACAATTGTAATACAGTAATATTTTAAAGCCCCCTTGTTGATCCGGGCTCCTTTGTAGAATAAACCATTTACCTTGTTACCAGGTAGCTTGGAAAAGCAAGTATAGGCTTAAAGTTACTAACACCGTGACATCTGACTAGATGGTAGAGTTTGGCAGTGACTCGACCGGATTACCAATTCTTGCCGCCATAAAGTCTGAGCTTGTTGTTGAAGGAACGCGTTCGGAGGATAAGACTGCCCGGTAAACTTACTTTTGCTCGAGGCCTATCATCCTGGTCCCAGGCTTTTGTATCTCCAGGCGGCGTGAATTTCTTATCATCAGGAAATCCGTCTATTTGTTTGCCTTCCAATATCATAAAAATTTAACTAATCCCAACGTGCCCTATTAACGGTCTACGAAGTCGAATTAGAAAATCCCGGAAATGACCTTTTTAATGCTACGGGATTACACCGGGAGTAGGGGATTCATTTTATTGCGTTCCGTCTCGCGATCTGTATTTACACAAGCCGATAATAACGATAAATTTAACTGAGCTTTAATAAAAAAAAATATTTTCTATCATAGATACGATTTTATCCGCCTTTCCACAAAAAAAACGCCTATTCAACCTCAGTCTGAAATTGATTTTAACCAATAACATGCTACCGTGGATGACCTAACAGCTTGTTATTGGTTGATAATCCAATTTTAAGCAGTGTTTAGTAAAAACGTATTCAACGAGATTTTTTTGGAGTAAGACAGACGGTAGGTACCTAGAGCCTCACGACAGCCTCGTACAACGAAAAAATATTTAAAAATTCAAAATAGACTTATTCACGTAGATCTATACAAAGATTCTTGTGACGCGTCTATATAATTCCAAAAACTACCACCGAATCGGAACGCGGCCACACACTGAGAGGATCCGGCGAAAAAACTCAGCGGGCTTGTCTTTTTTATTATAAATCTTATTTACAAAAATATATAACATGTAAAATTAATTTGTAGAGATTGTTATGAGGAGCAATTAATCTCAAGCATTTCTGTTTTCTAAATATTCTGAAATCTTGTAATAACCCTTACTATACAACTTAATTTTAATACATTTTTTAAATTTATTAAATGCATATCTATTTCTATCGCTTATGTTCTAATGTATGCTTCTTTAATTCTAATAGTAGTTTTTATTTCAAATCGACCCAGTTATGTTGGAGCCCGTTTCATACCAACGAAACCATTAAATCTTTCCTCTATCATATTAGGTTATGCTATGTGAATATATAATATACGTAGAGTAGTACTAAGACTTGACCTGATTTAGGTCCGCAACACACACTCGAAATAAGTCCGTAAACACATCACACATACGTTAGGTTTTTTTTAATGGCAGACCTTAGCCTTATCTATTTAAGTCAACATAATGTCAGTTCTCGTCGAGGTTAGTATAGTCCGAAAACTTACTTCCGCATGATACTAATTCTGCAACCTCAGGTTGTCAACACACCACTAACCTTTGCTGTACTTTCTACCAAGAAATCCGCATTCATGTTTGCCTTTTCTAATAGAATATGTAAAAAAAAAGTATTATGTCACTGACGAAATGTCATTAACCTGAAACGATCTTAAATTGTTAGTTTTCATTTATTTAATAATTAAACATTAATTAACAAAAATTATCTTATTTACGTAATGCTAACATAAGCGGGGATTAAGATGCTATAATTTAATCCATATTAGGTAATGTTATAAATGCGAAACTATGTTCGTTTGTTAGCACACTCCAAAAATTTCTTGGTGTTCTTGCTGTACCTTCGTATAATGTCCAAGCCATTTGACAGAAATATTCAACCCTTGTCTCCCCGAGTACATACAACTTTTCACATTTTCATTGTATATCTGTTATTGTCTATCTTTCAGCTGCCTTTCCCCATGACCAAACCACACAACAAAACAAAACCCCACTCTCTTTCTGATCTCACCATTTCAAATGCCAATCGACGCGCGTTTTAAGGAGAGCTCTCATTTCGACAGCATCGATAGATGCTGTCGAAATGAGAGCGCTTTATGCGCTCATACATGCGCGCTTCATACGTTCATGCTTATTTGACATACCCGACTTACCTTTCCTAGCTCTAGCTCTCTGACTCTAAAACTTGCTTTTAAGTAGCAAATAGTTTACCCGGAGATCTATCCACCTTTTTTCTTGTATAAGTGTGATATACGCGAGCATACGCGTATAGTGCATACGCGAGCATATTCAGAAACATCTCGTAGAAGTAATTTTTAAGGTAAGTTTTTGCGTTTTACACCGTGTTTTACACGTCTTTTAAGCTTTTTCCTATTTGTGTATGCTGGTAGAAACCTCTTCTAGTGATAAGGTCGCCTTTTTTAACCGACTCCACACAGAGAAAGTTATCAAGTCGACTGTATATTTTTTTTTTACTTTTTTTGTATCTTTGTCACAATTATCAAAATGTGTGTTATTGGGCAAGCAATCGCATAGATTGCTCAAACAAACAAACCGATTTTGATAATCCTTTTTGGAAAAGCAGATCGTGATTCTAAAGTTGGTCCTATAATAATTTTATAATGATCCAACTCACGTTTCACTCTACAACTAAAAACTACAAAAGGGATCTTGATATACATTTCGAAAAAGAATAATAAAATCGCGATGTGGTACTGAAACCATTGGTTGATTTTTTTGTAGTTTTACTGTACTTCATTTATAGTCCATAATCTCTTGTGATATGACTATTTTGCGTCCATTAAAGTACTAAAAAAGCACATCTGCCGAAAAACTGCGATACCTGTGCAACTAATTAAGCGCACAAGTCAGGAAAATTAATTAATTCGACACTGTATATAGTGAAAGCAAACTGAATCGTATTTCCAATAGAAATCACGTTCACGCTGTCTGCGCCGCGGCCCGTCCAAGATTTCATGTTAAGAAAACTAATATTGTTATCTCGGATGTCTTCATGTGCCGAAATATTCTATTCAATGAAACTTAATCGGCTTTTGCAATCGAATGCCCAAACTTAGCCTTCCGTTTGCTCAGGTGTTTTTAACTGAGTTTAAACAATAAGTGCGCGTAATTACTGTGAACATTTGTGTTGATTAATTTAACCTATGTATATCACTACGTAGTATAAAACAAAGTCGCTTCCTCTGTTCCTATGTCCCTTTGTATGCTTAAATCCTTAAAACTACGCAACGGATTTTGACGAGTTTTTTTAATAGATAAAGTGTTTGAAGAGGAAGGTTTATATGTATATTTCATAACAGTGCGAAGCCGGGGCGGGCCGCTAGTACACTTTTACAAAAATATTCCCAATTTCGCGTGGTCATCGCATTACTCTTGAACGGATGAACCTTTTTCGTTAATTCTTTTTTAAATCCAATAAAAATTAATTTACAATTTCATATTTCATACGTATTATGAATAGCGCCCAGTTGGACGGGCCGGGACGGGCCGCATTTCAGCGCAATAATCCGCCTAGATCACTTGCATACAATTTGTATGATTTTATATGGCCGAGCCGCATAGGGGCGGATTATTGCGCGGCGGGTTTCCGCGAGGCACCCCGCGCGCATACCCCGATGCGGCCCACGTTGACCAAAGATCCTGATATTACTGTTAAGAAAAGAACACTATGGTATTTTAACGCTAAAGTTTCGTACAACAACTACTAGAGGCGCCACTTTCCATTCTTGAAGATCGTATGACAACTACTAGATGGCGCAACTTTCCATACTTGACTACTTCGTTACTCTACTTTGGTACTGAGTAACAAAAATCCGCGCCGATGCGATGCGGCCCGGTCCGCATCAGTGTACTTTGCAATGCGATGCGCCCCGGCCCGATACGCTCCGCCCCGTCAGCAGTGGGCGCTATCCTTTATGGCGTAACAAAACAGGCAAAATAGTGCGCTGTAAATGAATTGGGCTTACCGGAAGCTATCGGGGGATACTGAGGATCATAGCATTTATAGCATTTTCCTATGAGTGGGGATTGTGACCTTTGCCACTCCATAATCTCTGCCAATACCGTTAGCGACTTGGCGTGAAGATATGCAGAAGATATGTAGTAGTAAACGCGGGAAAACGACAGTGAATTTCTTCGCTTAAGTGTGAGGAACAACCGGGACACATAATGTCACAAGTGGATAACTATTTAGCCTTAATAGTCATTGTTTTTGTCTCCCAAAACCAAGTAAACTTTTCCGTGTCAAAAAATTAAGACAATTTCAAACAGATTGAAGGTCATTTCAATCAAGTTATAAATCATCACACGTAAGAAACCAGAATTACTGTAAACATTTGATAACGTTATTATTAAAATTGGTAAAATACTAGAATTCACGTCATAAAAACTATTTCCTGAATAAATATCTCAATTGCAGACATCAATTACTAGAACAATAGGTTAATTTGTGTGAATAAAAATCATGCGGGTCTGATCGAAACACATTTTTTTAAAGACAGCAAACAAGTACAAGGCTCTCTTTACAGTAACAAACAACAGTGGGCTGTAGATGCTACGGGTGGCTGTTTTGTGGGTGGAGTAATTGTACTGTTCTGCAAATTCCCTAGTCATCCTCTCTGGCTACTGTTATTATAGCAACAGATAAGGAAGTGCATCTCAAAGCAAGTTGCTGCATATCATTCTACCACCTCAGGTCTTGTTGTGTATTGACCTTTATTCGCTTCTTACAAGTTGCCAGAGGGAGAGGTATTTTATTAGTTGTTTATTATTTCAAGAGGCAGTCTATATTTCAAAGGGGACCCAGTCCAACAAGGTCAACAAATTATTGCCAAAGACAGCGAACAAGCACGAGGTTCCACTGATTATAGGATACACCCGCAGCCTATAGACAGAAGCAGAGGACCCGAACTAACGTGGGGCAACTAAAAATTACATATTAGAAAGGAGAGATTGCATAAGCTAAGACTACTTTATAGGTTACATTAAGATTAGGTCTTATGAGACTAATGGTCACACCCTTAGGAAATGGTACCGATCATTGACTACACACTGGTTTGATTTCATATCCAGGCAGAAATTCTGAGTCAGAAGAGGGAATACTGGGTTCTGACTCGAACCAAGACTTAAAAAAAGGAAGCGGAGAAAATGTTAGAATAGAAATTGATTGACAAGAGCAACAAGTCATTTTAATACACACTCCAAAAAAGAAAGAGGTTCTCAATTGGACTGTATGCTTTTTTTCTCACTTTTTTTGTTACGCGGTTACTTAACCATTTGCCAACTGATTTTGATGGTATATTTTAGAAAGATTGGACATGATTCCAAGGTAGCCCCACATTCGTTTTATTATGATCCGACCAGCAGTTTTCGAGTTATACCTAATAATGCATAAATTTTTACTTATCTTGACGATTTCATCATTCCAATGTATGCATTATTAAGTGTAACTCAGAAACTACTAATAGGATGTTGATAAAATTTATGTGGAACTATTTCGAAAATATTTGCTATATTTCGAAAAAAAAATTATTAAATCGTAACGTGGTACCCAATGAAATATTTGGAGTCGATTTTTGCAGTTTTACTGCCCTTAAATACATCAATCAAGTTAATGTTACAAAAAAATACTGCTTATTAAACTTAGTGAGAAGATACAAATACTTGAAAACGTTCTTCAATATTTCGAAACCAAGTAGAAAATAAATTGTTATTGGAATTTAGACGCAAGATAGTGTCTTTTAGGATTCTCACGGACATGACATAGGAGAACATGAGCTTGTGCATCTTATAATCATCATTAGCAGTAGCCCGCGGTTTCGCCCGCTTAAACCAAAGACATGAGCTTGTTCATCAGTATTAATCATCACTAGAAGTACCCCGCGGTTTCGCCTGCTTAAACCAAACATATATAACCCTCTGCCTACCACGTAAGGGACTTGGCGTGAAGATATGTATGTATGTTTTACGTACATACATGACATATTTTTGAATGATAGGCTATGTGCGATTCAGCAGAAAGTCATTTGAAAGCGAACCACAAACCATTGAAATTCAGGATATTTTACTGGACACCGCACAAGTGGTACTAGTGCACGTCAACATTAGTTTATAACTACCACCGGGTAGGAATCGCGGCTACATATTTAAAGATCAGGATTCAGGAGGAATAAACTTAGCTCGACAATCATAACTTAGTTTTTTTTAAATGGCTAATATGTTGCTGACCGCAAGATTTTTACAATTTCAACGGACTATACCGTTACCCACTTTAGTAGTACCTAGCGTTACGTTATTTTTTTATGTAATTTTTTTCCTTGGACAAGAACAAAATATCAACGCTTAACATACGTAGCCCATTTAAGCGGTTATCAATCATTGGAATAGTTCAAGTGGTCTTCTTGGTAGGGGGGGTAGCACACCCATACTTAAAAGGAAATTTATTTTAGTACATACTAGCTGTTCCGGCGAACTTCGTTCCACTCGTTTAGTTTGTATGGAAAATAATTAAATGACGTTTTTTCTAGATTTTCCTCCATCCCCATCCCATTAATTTTCAGCCAAATCAGTTGAGCCTTTCTTGAGTGACATTAGCGTAACTAACATGACTTTCTTTATATATATACAAGATTAAGATAAAAAAGTAAAAACGTTTTTAGTTTTAATATTTAAAAACATCATTAATTTACTTATTTATTAGCTTTTGGCTATATTCATAATCATAAACGTGATACGTGTCGTACTTACTTGTACTATAACCATACACATAAGAATGCTCAGAGGAGACAGTGACTTTTTATATTTCTCACGGACGCAAGAGATCGTGTTCAACTAATCAGTCCTCAATTACTCGTATTACTATCTTATGGAAAGACAATGAATCGCTTTGGATGAAATGATACACCTTTCTTTCTTTAACATTTCTCTTTAGTAGATTTCATTCTTTTACTCATTTACGATGATAGTTTGGTTGAATTTTTTATAGCATTCGAATGTAAACAAGAAGACTTATACGATTGTAAGAAGTACACGTCGTCTAAAGGATGTTAATGGTGCGTTGTCAACATGATGTTGCTTAAACTGTTGCTTTAGTTTGCCGACAACCAAAACTTGCTAACAGGGAAACGACAGTAACAAGCATTAAAGTTATGATGGCATCCATAGGTAAGGTGATGATACTATTCCGCGCTAGTCACGTAAATCTTGATAACTATGCGAGACAACATTTATGTCATCAGTGTCGTGTCCCGTTCCGGAGGGTAGGATAGCCAGTAGTCATGCATATTAGACCTAACATGGGTGCCATAGGACAGCGACGCACCCATTAACCTCTCTATAGGTCAATCTCATCTCTTCCCATCAAGAGAGACGTGTGTTTGTTCGCTGTCTTAACACACAAAAAATGGTTAAAAACAAAGCTGACAATATAAATCTCAATACATTGCTATAAAAGACAACGATTATGCCAACTTATTCAATATTCAAGGTTAATACGTACTTACAAAAGTAACAATATTATGAACCGCTGGTTATCATCAATTAATTATCTGTTGGCAACGTTCTACTGAGTGCGATATTATATTCTTAAGTGCAATTCTTTTTTAAGTACCTAAAACGTAAATTTCAAACACGAATATTTTCAACCAACTTCCAAAAAAGGAAAAAATCTCTCTTAATCTCTCAATGAAATTTACATTTTTTTTTATTATTACTCGTACTTTAGAAAATTTTAGTGAATAAACCTATTTTGTTGTTTTTTTTAAACGGGTGCTTTATAATTGGTCACATTAAAATCTGATCAAGAAAAATTGGCTTTTGAGTTATATTTAATGCGTAGGTACCTGTTTAATCGAGACTTTGTCCGCGTGGAATGGATTTTGTGGATGTTTGAACTCGGTTCTTTACCTATATATCGAATTTCACCAAAATCGGTGAAGCGGTTTTGTGTAAAAGTATAAGTAAAGTTTTGTGTAAATTTGTATTTACAAAATTAAACCTATTTAATATATATTTACGACAATTTGGAAGTATGGACGATGTTATACATATTGGAATGCAAATCAATTTTCATTTAATACTTTCATTTAAATCAAACTTAAACAAAATAAAAAAAAAACTAAATCAAGCAATGTGGTAGAAAACCAAATTAGGAGATATTTATTCCATCCATAATATAATAAATCTGTAGGAAAGTGAAGTCTGTACATTGAAGATATTTTAAAATAAAAGACACAGACCAAAATGGGTAGCAGAACACATTTCTAGCAATTTTAGACTTTTTGTCTGACTTTCTGTCTTTGTGTCTGTGTGTATCGCGCTCACTGAAGGAGCTCCCTAGGGATGGTAAAAGTCAAAATTTAAATTTAACTATAGTTCACCATCGCGCACTCCAGCTTCATTCATTTTTTTTAGTTTGTAGTAGGTAACTGTTTTAGAAATTACAGACATTGCAACACTCAGTACAAAGTGATCAAATAATTTGAAATCCGAAATGTAGAGAAATATTCAAATGTACCGGTCTTCTAACTTATGTATACATATCTTCACGTCAAGTGCGCTTGCAGGGTAGCCAGAGAGTAGGGAGAGCCAAGTTAACGAAGTTTGCCGGGCCGGCATTTATCAACAAATTGTCAATAATGATAATATAAGCGGTTCTTGTGACCAGTCTTTATAATTCTAAAATCTACCACTGGATGAGATAAAAATACGATGAAAGAAATTCAGCGAGTTTGTCATTTTAGTTTAACAAATAAAGTTATATTATAGTTATACTATAGTCACTTGTTTATTGCCGATTCCGATCTTTATAAACATTTTAAATGTGTTTAAAAGTTACTTGACAAAAACAATTTTGGTTTTAATTATGATCATATTCATAATTTTCTAGCTGACCCGGCGAAATTCGTATCGCTTAACATTAACACCTACTAAGTCTGTATGTTTGTTTTTACCATTTTCCCGGATATCTCTTCATAAGAACCTTCTCCTGACAGTAACTAACACAACAACAAAAAAATGAATAAAAAAGGTTGTCTGGAAGAGATCGCTCTGAAGCGATAAGACCGCCTTTGTGCACATAAGTCAAATATTATTATAAGTGAAAAAGTGTGTATTTTTTTTGTAAATCTTGGTGCATAATAAAGTGTATTCATTCATTCATTCATTCTATTCGTTCAGGCGTGTTGCGATGACCACGTGAAATGGGGATTCATGTTTATATAAATATATTGTTTAATGCATATCGAACATGTAACATTTTGGTGTTTAATTTTAGCATATTCGCTTTAACACACCCAATTAAAAATAAAATTGTAATTTACGTGAACAAAAAAATGAATTGTATTTTAATCATGATCGTACCCATAATTTATTTATACCATGAATACATGACACACAACGTTATGGTCTAGATCAGGGGTGAGTAAATTCTTTTGACCGAGGGCCAGTAAATTAAAAAAAATGTAATGGCGGGCCAGAAAATCATATTTAATCTTGAGGCGGGCTGGTTTATTAAAACACCTAAAAATAGCAGTAAATATTAAAACGTTGTATAAAGATAACATAAGGCATTTTTTTCTTATTTTACAATCCTTTATTGAAATAAAATCTATTTATGAAGTCTTAACATATTATGAAATACGTAGTATATATTTTTGAAGTAACAATTCAGTATCTTAACTGTTCAAATTTCAATAGTGTTTTAACATTTCGACCATTAATTTTTTGAGGTTCATATTTTTTCTAAAAAAAACCCTCGGCGGGCCGGATTAAAACCTCTCAAGGGCCAGATCCGGCCCGCGGGCCGTAATTTGCCCACCCCTGGTCTAGATCGAGTACCTATAATACACACCATAAACTAACCATAGACATTTTTATTCACTTTTCGCGCCTTACATAAACATCACGTGCCAATTCGTGTTTATAATCAGAAAATTAACACAACGCGTATTATTTCTAACAATTTCTTTAAAATATTGAGTATTCAATTAATATAAACCAAGAGACACGACCAAGATACAAATGGAGATAAATACCTTGCTTTCTAGCACAGAAACAAGCGAGCATTGTTTTAAAAACACACTGAACACTGAAACTTGTAACGTAGAGCGCGCTATCTCGTACACTGAATACGAAACACGTAAACACTAAGTTTCCAATATCGCTGTGACTGTAGTCGTGCGTATTTATCAAATGTTACTGCTGGCTTGCTTAGTCCAGGTTATCTGAATACAACAACCTTTCCGCGGCACAGTGTGTCATAGCACTGTATTGTATTTTTATAAGATCAGAAAGCAAACATTTTTTAAAAGATCAGTAGGCAAATATTTTTTATGAAATCAGTAGGCAAATATTTTTTTAAGCCCCTCTGTTGTCTAGCGGTTCAGGTGTTGGACCTGACTGCATAAGGTCACGGGTTCGAATCCCGGGTCGGGCAACAAAAAGAAAATTTGGTGTTTCCAATTTTCTAATAAAAATATTGTTGTTCGGGATTGGATATGTGCCTGGCTGACTATAGGCTTGCAATCTATCACATTGTGGGACTTAGTGTTTTCGGCTAGTCATGGGTGCCCTGGTTGTACCTCTGCCTACCTCATCGGGGATATGGGCGTGAAGATACTTTTTACTTTTTTATAGGATCAGTAGGCAAATATTTTCTTAATGTTACAAAATCCACCTGTGGATACCAAAGGCAATGACTGCCTTGTTGGTCGAGAGGTTAGCGTACAAGCCTAACTGTATCGTCCAACCGCGAAGTTTCGGTTCGATTCCCGACGTGGGCAGGCATTTGTATGATGAACACCTAGATGTCTACATTTGCAGGTCTGGGTGTTCAAACTATTTAAGTATTTCTATTTTCTATGTATTAACATCGTTGACTAACACCCGAAACAGTAAGCATTTAATTTGATTTCTTAGGGGTTATTATTCAATTATCCAATTCTCGTAATTTTCCAAGGATATTTATTTATTTAATGGTGCTTTGCCAACTTGAAGTTGAAAAGTTAAACTTGTGAGTTTTGGTTAATTTTGCTCGTTTTCTTTCCAACTGCAAGAAGGAAATAATTAATGTAATAAGAGTTGTTACAATAAGTAAGAGTTGTTAAGAGTTTTATTCATTTCGCAATATAATTTGATTTAATATAATGAATTTAAACGATTAATATAATTAAGATTAAAAATAACAACTATTTAATGATGCCTTCATGCTCACGAGTGCTTTTCCCTTGATAAAAATGAACAAATCTCCTTACATTGATTTTAATTATTTATAGTATTCACCACAGTTACTTAATAAATTTGAAAAAATAGTGTACTTACTGGTTTTTTAATACTTTTATTATCAAAACCTTTTAAAAGAAGCGAATATTGTATTTTTGTGTTAACAGGAAGACAGATTGCCTCGATGCAGGTTTGCCTAGTGAGGGAACTACATTTCTTTTAAGATAAGTCTGTAAATTGAGCTCAAAGGTAAAGAAACATACATTAAAAGTTAATATTATAAATGGGAAACATACGTGACATTCATTATCCATGGCGTGCTAAAAAACAGACAACCCTACAAGTAGACAGTAACATAATTAAATACAAAGAAAAACTTTTTAATGGATTTATAATTTAAAAGATACAATTATTTTTTGATTCTTCAATGCACGATAATCTGTACATTGAAGAAATCAGAAAATATCACGGCTCTTTGACTATTATTTAATATAGATTATCCATAGTTGTATCTATACATAATCGTGTATTGCACAAACATTATTAGTTTATATAATGGATATTTATATAAGCCATCCTTACTATAATATTATAAATGCGAAAACGTTGTGTTTGCACGAGTATATATTGTAGTATAAATATTTTGGCGCCGATTTAGTGCGTTATATTAAGCTTTGGAAAGGACGGAATGGGTTCCGCTAAAAAATTAATTAACTTTAATAATCAGGTGAAGTGACGGGCTAATCATCATAACTTAAATGAAAGAATAGACAATTTTTTTTTAAAGACCGCATCGTTTTAGATCGCATTAGATTATCATTAGCTAGGTTTTATAATTTTACATACATACATATTATGATACATAGGATACATATTATGTTCACGTCATGATATTTACAAGGTAGGCAGAGAGTATCGAGTACCAAGTGTCAAGGTCCTTGAAGACCTGCCTAGTTTTTACCACATTCATTACTCGTTTCATACAAACCGTTGGATATCCAATACTTGAGCTCTATTTGATTTTGCAATTTACATTTGCATTGTAAATCTATTCTCTATATAAAATAGTGACTTAGATTAAATTTTAATTGACGTCTTTGAGTGCAGTCAGAGATGTATGCTAGACACTGGTTTAAAAGGAAGTCACCCTCCGTGTCTATTCGCCCTTATATCCACAAACTCCACCACGTAACGCTTATACTTACTATACGTAACGGATATTCAAATAGTTTTCGTAATAATATAGCAAGTAAATTAAGTATCACGTTTTACGGCTATAACACCGAAGAGGTTGACAGAGGCACAACCAGAGCACCCATGACTAGCCAAAGACCCTAATTCCAACTATGTGGAACTAGCCAAGTTTGTCGCCAACCGGGCACATATCCAATCAAGTCCAATGATATTTTATTAGAAAATTAAAATTACACATTTTTTGCTTTTTTGTTGTTCGACCCGGGAACCGAACCCGGGACCTCAAGAAGTCAATTTCCACGCCAGATCCCCAAAATGAATTCCTTGTGTTATCAATGGTATTTCCATATAGGCGTAGGCATGAGAGAACTCTTTCACTTCTTAATACTAAAATTTGATAATTTTTTATAGATTTTCCTACAGCAGTCAGTCAGACTAGGTCGTCGAGTACTGCAGCGATTTTCTATTAGTACCAATTCTATCGTTTTGTTTACTGTCACAACGTCAACCCTCGTCACTCTAGTGTTCCAACTTGGAGAATAGCAATATTCCAGGGTGTTCTGTTCGTTTGGCTATGCCATATTCTGCTGCATATGCTGTATTGTCATAGTTATGGTTGCTCTAAAATTTAGGTGTAGTTATTTTCACAAACACGATAAACCCTACCAATAACAAAACCCGAACGCGAATATGATTGCACTTTGTACATATTCCGTTTTCAAGTTCAAACGGCTGAACCGAACTTAATGCAGTTTAGCAAAACCACGGTAGAGGAAAACAACATTGTTACGGGCCAAGCCACGAGGCAAAAGTATTACATAAATGTTAATTGAAATATTATGTTAATAAATTAATGGAGATGTAATTTAAATTAAATAATTTAACTATTAACTTGTAGATTTGGTAATATGTAACAACTTTTGTTATTATTTTTTTATGTGCTAAAAACGCGGACAAGCCCCGACTCTAATGATAGTAATAGACGACTATGGTCTATATACACCATGGGTGATCTTGGAGCCGCAATGTTACGTTTATTGTGATACATCTTTCCTACCCTCTGAACCGGAACATGAAATTTGGCGTAAGGGATAGGTGGATCCCTACCCAGCAAGTTGCTGAGCGGCAACCCCTCCCCCCCAACTGGTGATTCTTTACTTATTATTGACCCATTTAACCTATGTTTGTCTTTGACAAACGGCCAGATAGAGAGACAGCTGGTCTATTCTACTTAGGGGATTTGGACCAACACGGGAAAAAATTCTCACGTTGATTCACCCCACAAACAGCTGATATTTTTTGTAACATGTACTTATATTGTATATCAAGCATCTGCTCTACGAGATACATCCTTGAGTGCTTTAAGTGACAAAAAATTGAAGTTCAAAGCAATAACTAACCGATTCCAAAAAATGATCTCAAACTCAATTCGTATGTGTAGATTTTACGCAGTTACTTTAATTTTAGATGAATTTTGACGATTATTTTTTCAGAAGGTCGTTCCCCCCATATATATTTTAACCAGACCCGACAATTGGTTTTTGAGCTATCCTCAATAATGCATATTTTTTGTATACTTACATTACGTAGTTATGAAATAGTAGTCGATTTTTGGCAAATTTACTGCTCTTAAATTATTTTAAGTACTTGGTAATTAATGGTTGGAACATTACGCGAAAAGATAATTTGACTATGTTTTTGACCTCGTAGAAAAAATGTTATAAAAACTTCATTGTTATTCATAAGAACATATTTTGGTATAGTGTAACGAACTGATAATGAAATAATTCGTATACATATTCAAAACATAAGACAACAAAATTTTATGATGTAGATTTGGCTGTTGTTTGCTACGCACATTGGGCTAAGGTGTTGGCCCAACATATGGTATAAAAAAAGCATCTTCACGCAAATATCCCCGAAGGAGTAGGCAGAGGCACAACCAGGGCACCC
>NJDD01007844.1:1999-47084 GCA_002245505.1 Calephelis nemesis | reverse complement strand
ACCTATACCAATACCTGTGGTTATTATTACTACGGCCTAAATACAGCCAAGTTGATCTTTACACGTTTGTTTTAATATTGTAGCGATCATATTGCAAAAAAACTCCTCAATTGGATTATGAATTAATAAAAAACCAATCATCAGGTCTAGATGACTACTACTACCTCGGAGGTATGTTTCGCAATGGAAACGAATTTTTAAAATCTTTTCAGAAATGACGGAAAAAACGAATAACATAAAAAATGCAAAAAGTATAGGAGTCGAATAGGTATATCACATTAATCTTTTTTCGAAGTCTATTAAGTTTAGTTTATCACTTCTTGATCTAGCTAAAAAAAAATATATTGCTCTAAGATATATCCGCCGTCGATGTCTTTAAACACTAGACCACACTACCAGACTCTGTCTAATTAATAAAAAAAATAAAGTACTGCTTTGAAATCACAGCAAGTATACTTAGCTATGATATAAATAGCTGTAATATAGGCATTGGAGTATTTTAGTCTATGTGCATTAAAATATTTATCCAATCTTTAGTGACTTAAAACATGGTACTTAACCCATACTTATAATTTAAATGCGAAAATCTGCCTGTCTGTTACGCTTTTACGGCTAAACCACTGGACCGATTTTGATCATATTTAATGTGCATGTGGCTAAAGGGCCAAGTTCAAGACCTTGTTAAATGAAAATCTAGTACAACTGAAAAAAACAGGTAATAAATAATATGTTAAGTATAACTTAGTGTCTTCGGCTAGTCGTGGGTGCCCTGGTTGTGCCTCTGCCTACCTCTTTATACTCTATCTATATACTTTTATACTCTACTCTCTTTCAAGATACTCGTCAGATCATAAGCAGATTGAACTAAAACATGGGAAAAAAACACAGACGAACTTAGAAGGGCCTTCTTTTTTAAGTCGGTTAAGTATCTCACTTACTGGGTGCTTAACCGACACAAGCTGCCTAAACAACGATATAATGTGTGATTAAATGAAAAAAAAAAGGGGGCTAATAAATATTCAAGCCCAAAAACAGCAATACAAGGTGGCATGAGACTTGAAATATAGACTTCTCTATAACAAATGTCAACAGTTAATGCAATAAAAAGGGAATTAAATCTTGCAATCAATAGCAATAAAATCTTGATTATGTTTTTTCTTATCATAGCAGATCATCTTTTAGTAGTAGTTACATACAACTATTTTACTCAATTAGAAAAAAATACAAAGCATGGTTCAAAATTGATATTTCGCTGAAATTCAAACTATTGAACTATCATTATAAACTGAAAATATTGAATTTGAAAACCGTTTCGAAGATGGTATAGGTAGTTCAAATTAATTGGAGTAATGTATGATGATGTGAAAATTTACATACGTGGTAGCACAGCCAGTATCGAGTACAAAATGTCACGATCCTTGCAGAATTGTTAATAACGAATATTGTATTTGTAAATATTTAAATAGTTTCCAACGTGAGTCGCAACAATTAACAAGAAACCTTTCCGCGTTATAAATCCAGGATATTTTTGCCTTAACAGTAAAATATCGACTCTACCACACTCTACAAGATGTGAGGCAGCACACATTAAAGACAACGAATAGAGAACCTCCTTTGTAAGTCGTATGGAAAACCAAACATACCTTTTTTCGAACCGAAGAATGCTTTCAATCTGGATATCGTTCGCTTTTTCATTTTGATAATTTATAACCACTCCAATGCACTTAATGTTCCCAACATTAGATCACATCAGCCGAAAATACCCGACACATACAAGTTATTTACAGTCAAAAGTTTTTAGGCAGTGAAGCTTTTTGCTCCTTTTGCCGCTCTTATTTCCGTGCTACGAAAATAGGACGCTACACTTGCATCTCAGACGCATCATACAATCCAACCACTATCACGGAAATAAACACAGGAATCACGTCTACACACAAACACCACAACTATGTCAGTGGACTTATTTATCAGCACGAAACTTATCTGTATTACTCTTATCACGTTGATAACACAGAAAATCAAACACAGAAAATGATATTCACGATTACGTTCTATTTTTAAACTTTGTAAAAAAAAAGTTTAAAAAAAAATACTACAAAAAATATACGAAAATTCGTTGTAGTATATTTTAAGCGTCCGCAGCAGATTGACGCCTATCCGTGGGCGTATATCAGACACAACTAAAGGCAGCGCACGCGCCACACGAGATAGTAATAACCGGCCGGTATCTTACAGCTCAAAAATTACTATAAAATAGTTCATCCGTTAAAAACGTTTCCGTTTTCGTCCATGTGATGAAATAGTAAATGAGTCCTCTGAAGTATAGCGCCACGCTGACAACACCGGAGGTGGTGTATCCGTTGATTTAAAAATGGAACTAACGAGATTCGACCGATTCGGGATTCGAAAATAAGTGGCCAATACAAAGAAGGGCGGACATAAATCACAAGGAGTGCGAGAAAAATATGGAGTGTCGTTAAGGGTAGAAAGGGATGAATTGTGCAAAAAACATAAAAGAATTCTTTAAATGCGCGACCCTTGAACGTGAGAATGGTGGTCAGATTCCTATGACTTTTTACAATGTTGAGATTCACAAGAATTTCCAGTACATATGAGTGTATATTTTTAATACAAAAATTACTCCTATAAACTTAATTTTATTTTATTTTAAAACGGGTTTCATTTACAAACTATAAGTAATCACAGTAATATGACGTTTAGCTTCTATACTTAAAAATATTATCTACTAGCCGACTCGAAATTGTTTATTTAGAACTCGATATTCTCTGCATTCTGTCATTTAACGTTTAAATATTTCTCTACATTTCGCCGGATATTAACTTATATGGTATTTCAGATTATTTTTTTATAAATCTTCATCGACTACTCGGATTTGTTGACAGTATAAAATCCCTACAAATATAAGTTTGTTTGTTACACTTTCACACGAAAACCACTTACCCAATCATCATAAAAACTCTGTACACAAAGCCTTAAATATGTTAAAAGTAACATAGGATACGCGGGTAAAAGTTAATTTAATGTTTCTTAATTTAAAAGCGCAAGGCCATGAAGATACTTTAAGAAGCGGATACCTGTATGCCTATAATTATAAAAAGAATACTGTTGAAAT
Source organism: Calephelis nemesis (assembly GCA_002245505.1). Taxonomy (NCBI): domain Eukaryota; kingdom Metazoa; phylum Arthropoda; class Insecta; order Lepidoptera; family Riodinidae; genus Calephelis; species Calephelis nemesis. The sequence continues at coordinate 43,951 of NJDD01007844.1, read as the reverse complement.
GTGCAACTGAATTTTATTATTCATATCGTTAGAATTTTACTAGATTCAAAGAGATTTATGATGGAATTTAAAATATACATAAACATAATATAAAACGGAAGTATGTATTTTTTAAAAAGTCAATTGTTTCCCCCTTTATGATTATATCTGTAAGTTGTAATCATGTTATTTAATACAGTGTAACAAAAAAAATAGCCGCAATTGGATATTGACATGCGTAACAGACAACTTGCTGCACAGCACTCTACCACTGTTAATCTTGTTAAAAATGACGTCTATTTAATTAATGCTTACGAGCCACCTGAGAGTGAGATGGACTATTCTACTTAGCGGACCCGAACAAGCACGAGAATTCCGAAACAAAAAAAAATCTAAGAAGAGAGAACAATAAATATACCAGGACACGTTACATAAAAAAAGAGCCTATTTATTTATAACTGAAAAAATGATTTGTAGTCAAATGTATTATAACTTACTACATTGAATAAATATTTACATTGAATGTTGATAATAAACTACAGAAAATGAGAAAGTATATATTCAACCCAATCAATATTTCAAACTATAATATAGAGAATATTTTGATACAAAGCTGTACATTACCACATTGTAATATTCACGTCCATCAAAGTAAGCTCTCATCACCACATCTTTAGTAGTTTAATAATATGATTCGTTAACGCATATAATAGATTTCATGTAACTTTATAGTAGAAGATCCGAACCTACATCGACCTACACCGAGCTGATAAAAGAATGAAACATTTTACATTAAATTTAGTATATTAAAAATAATATAAAAATGGGTTGCCTAAAAAATCCTGGACAGAATATTTTTAAATATTTAAAAAAACATGTTTTTCATTTATTTATGTTACTTATTTACTATTTATATTACCGTTTTTTTTGCAGACAACAAATCTCACTTATATTGATATACATTTACTTTATATAATACAATTATAATTTAGGTCAGGATTAAATGTTCTTTACTGTCAACAATTGATGTATTTTTTTTAATTAAAAAAATATTCTGCACTGTTTTTTCAGGCAACTTGTTTTTTATATATTTTCTATATTTAATAAATACACCAAATTCATTATAAAATACGTTTCATGCAATTATCAGCTCGGTGCAGGTGGACTTAAGTTCGGATCTTAGACCATTATCACTATTAGAAATGTACAAGTATTTTTTTATAACTGATAGCTTAGTATAATGATCATTTATCTGATGGAAAGTCAAGAAGGGGTCGAAGGTGGACGTTTATAAAGCTAGAAGATGGCTATACACTCTCCTAGAGACACTTTCTCAACTAGGGTTCTAGATTTTGGCAGTTCGAATAATAAAACCTCTACAATTTAAGCGTATACGCTAGCTCTTCGACTAACTGCGAGGCTCCGGTTCGATTCCTGACGGGGCAAGCATTTGTGTAATGAATATTTAGATGTCTGCATTTCCGGGTCTAAATGTTTATTGAATTAAAATTACAATGTATTTACTAAAATTGTGGTATCTGTTTTATTTTATTAAGAGTCGTTGACTAACGCCCATAATACAGGCATACAATTTGCTTAAAAAATACGTTATTTAAAAAAAGGTTTTTTAGACTGCCTCGGTGGCCGAAGGTTCAGATTGGTACCACTTTATCTTTTCAGTCATCACAGCATCAATGCTCGCCATTATCATGTTCAGGTTTGGAGAGCAGATATAAAAGAAAAAAATTGTTTCAACTTCCAGCCTAAGTTCAACAATGCACTTTCTAACATTTTTTTATCAATGTTATCTTTTATTTAAAACAATGAATATATATAAATGCTCTTATGATATATCCCTTGGTCATCGCAAACGCATCAAACGATGAAACAATTTCCATAATCCTTTTTGTAGTGTTAATTATTGCCAGAAGGTTCTTACGAAAGAATTAATGTAACGTGAGAAATTTTATTATTATTAACTCCTTATTGTCTACAACAAATAATACGGATAATATTAAAACTAAAAAACCGTAAGTACAAAGGGCGAGCTTATCTCTAATGAAGGAAATTTCTTATAGCCAACCAATTAAACGAAAACAATAAAAGAAATAAGTAGACCTGGGTGCTGTTTATGTATCTCAGTTGCCAACTCAACATGGAAAAGTGCAACCTTATGAAAACTTAACGAAAATATAATATATCTTTCATACCTGTCAGACTGATACGACAGGACAAAATGAAGGACCAGCTAGAAATGTAGAAATGCCTTTAGAAAATATACCAAACTAGCTGTTTTTCACGGCGTTGCCCGCGTAGTCAATGGTCCTACAGGAAAATTTTTTCAGGACAAAAAAAACAGACCAAATTTCATGAATATCGCTTCAGCAGTTTTTGCGTGAAGGAGTAACAAACAAACAAACATAAAAACTTTCGCATTTATAATATAAGTAGGATTGTATTGCATGAAGGTACGTATGTGTTTTTTTTAATAGGTCATATTTAAAGGGAGCGTATTGGCGGAACAGGACCCCATACGAGCAGTGCATGATGTGCATCAGAGGCAATGAAGTGCGTCGGACCGCTGCATGCCTTCCACTTGGATGCGCATGCGCTTGTAAGCGAATGACCTACGTATATGATGAGTTAGTATAACACGATTACATTATTTAACATACTACATATAAGAGTCTATGTTACTCATCGCCGGCTCTTGGTGATACATGATGATTATGAAGTGAAGCCATACTTCCGTCCATTGCCATAGTTCAAAAATACGTCTCTACCAAGGTGAAGGTGAAGGTGAGGTGAGGTTGATTTCAACAGGATATTCTATCATCAAAATCGAAAAACAATTAACAAGTACTGAAGAGTGCAAAATCTCTAAAACTTACCGCAATAATGATTCCTTTAAAAAATACATAGAGCAGAACTCTACAATAATTAGACAAAACAATAACTGTTTTTCTTATTTGTAGTATATTGAAAAAGAGGCGTGTCACACACACGTCAAACTTATAGTTTATTAAAAACTTAAACTTATAGTTTGACGTGTGTGTGTTGTTTTTTATGGCATGAGAGAGCGGGTGAGCATACGTTTCTTCTGATGATAAGAGTAGACAACCCTAGTTTATAGCATAGATGTTATAGGTGCGTCGCTGTCATGTGGCCGATGTATTATGTGCATGTTTGGCTGGTACTGGCTACTATCCTCTGAACTGGAACACAACACCGTCATTATGGGTAAGGCTTAGGTAAGCCTATGGTTCCCTAACCAGACAAGTTGCTGCACAGCACTCTACCACCAGGACCAGCTCCACCAGCTGGTCCGGAGCAATATAGGGTTATAGGGGAAACGGTGGTTAATCCGAACTTATTGAAAATGTCGAATTTTATGATTATTTCGTTTTAGTGAGTAGAGACTTTAGTTGGGTAAATATGAAGAGAACGACTATTTCAACTCAAAGAAATAAAAAGATTAATTTCTAAGGTTCGTACAAAAAGGCGCAGGGCTGCGAACTGTGTAGGTGTCCTCCTACACTGACAATGAACCAATCCACCAAATTATAATGGACAACGAAGGTCGCACTGCACTGGTTGTCCTTGATGGGTACCTGTGATAATGATGAGAAGAAAAGAAGCGGAGGGGGGCAACATAGGTTCTCTAGCTGTTGTGCATCTGCGCACATGTTAGGATATATGGGCGTGAAATTAACTTTTGGGTTATTTTTTTATGTGAATTATGCTATACAGTCTTAAAGTATTTCACCGACAGAATGTGCAAACGTAGGAATTGCCATTGTTTACCTGAACGACCTACTGGACTGCAAGGTTTTAATGGACCGAAATCTTGGAAAATTGCAAAGAAAACCAGAACATATTTTTCTGCATCGTAACCCAAAAACAAGAAAGTAAAATCGATACATAATCGTGTATAATAAATTAATTTATTGCGTTGCATAGTGGATATCTACAAGCATACGATCAAGAAGCTCAGTATAGCAAACAAAAAACCCGATCCTACATAATAATATGGACTAAGTAATTGAAGTTCTTAAAGACGTCAATCACCTTTTAATCAGTCTTTAAGTCGGTATTACCTATACAACATTGTGACTTAATGATTCCACAAATGAACATACCTACAAACACACATACACTGGTTAACACATTACCTTCCTTTACGATGCGCAATCAGGTAAACAGATATTGTGATGTAAACATGATAAATATGTCATGTGTCAATGCTCAATAGTTATGGAAAATATGTGCACCTCGTTATGTTGTTCATAAGACATAAATGGACGGCTGTATACGGCTCGCGTAATATTCCGAGAGCTAATTAACATTTTTATCCGACTTAAAAAAGGAGGACAATTCTTCCAAGTTTTTTTATTCTTGTTGTGTGATTGTTAATAACGAACAGATTCGTTAGTTATTTTTTGGAAAGAGATCATAATTCCGATTTGGTACTATAAAAATATGATAAGGACTAGTGGTTTGTGAGTTAAAGCTAATAATGCATCAATTTACTTGTACCTTGTACTACTTTTTGAGTACAATAATAATAATAACAGTCTATTAATTCACCCACCACAAGATTAGCACTTAATACAATACTTATTACTTTTAAAAGATAATAAAAGTGAACAATTATAAGAAAATAAATAATAATTAAAAAGATCTTAAACGAAAAAGGTAAAGTTATCCAAGTTTGTGAGAGTCTGGTGCTTTCAGTAGGTGTAGAAAAGAAATACAGATAAAAATCCTATTTCCAACATTTGTTAGATAGAACTTCATAGTAAGTATCAAATGAAAACTCAAAGATTGGGAAAGGGCCGCTACCCCTTAGCTAGAGCTCGAATTTCCAAATTGACTCAAGAACCTTCTTCAAAACGTTTACCGGCTCTGGTACAAAAACAAACTCGTCAAACAATACCACATGAATCAGTTGTTTAACTGGTTTCAAATGACTATTACACGGATACAAGATATATCCGAATCTTGAAGTAAAGAACCATAAGCACAAAAACATGTAATAGTTATGGTTTTTAAATTTTTTGTAGAATCAAAGACAATGTGATATATTATTATCTGTTTTAATTAACTAATATCTAGCAGTATTGAATTTTTATGTTATATGACAATTAGATTCTCCTGGCAGTAAGAAGCACCCATAGCCTATAGACACCATAGATGTTATTGGAGCGTAGCTATTTTACGACCGAAACTAAAGCCATGTGCGCAAGACTATTGGCTACTGTACCCCTCAGGAATGGAACACGACAATGGAGATCACTAGCATTATGGCGGCAGGATTAGATACGGCGGTAGTACCACACCTGGTGAGCTGACTACAATAGTGGAATAATCCAGTAACCAACAGCAAATAAAGGAGTCATTACATCCCGACGCCAATACAACGCTTAATAGTAACGCTTATGATTAGAAGTTGACCATCTTTATAATGAAAAACTTACCGCCTTATCATAAAAAATAGACGCAAGTTTAATTATACACTGCCTAAAATTTACATCCAAACAAAAATGTGCTACACATGGGTAACGTGGCAGCACGATATTGATTGAGAATCCAATTTTCGACCGCGTTTATAAATACATGATTTCAACGAGTGTTTAATTTTTTTTTTGTAGAAAGACAGTTTCCAAGTTATGTATACACATGCATCGCTTACAACTTTCTACATAAATAAAAAATGTGTAAATTAGTAGCAAAAATAAATGACTAATTGTTTTAATTTAATTAATATTAATTTAAAATGCATTTAATTTTCAAATTAAAATGAAAGCAGATGGGATTTATAATGAAGTTATGTGATGATTCATCTTTCGCTGTGCTTTAATTTTATTGTATACCGGGATGATTGATTTTTGCAGTTCAATGAACTGTCATTGAAAAACATACCATTCATTATTTTAAATACCATTAGGCAATGATGGAATATTACGACACCATCAACCACTACAAGTCATTTAGTTATATAGGTTACTGGTTCATTCCGCTAGTGTATCAGCTGCTATGCAGCAAGCTCGCCTAGATTGGAACTACTGCCATATCCATACGTCTGTGCTTAAGGGTAGAGTAGCTAGTAGGCTTGCATATTCCGGCCATATAATAGCGACTTTTTCGGGGACAGGAGTTACGAGTATATTTAAAATTAAATTCACGTTTTTTAATTTGATAGGTCAGCGAACAAATACACGTGTCTAGTGATGGTAAGGGGTATCCATGGCTTCTTGAAACCATAAACGTTACAGGTGCGTTGTTGTCGTGGGGCCGGGTTGTTAGGCTTTTTGTGCAAGTGTACCAGCTACCCCATCCTATGGACTGGAACATCACAGAGTCATTACGGTGGCAGGAATAGGTAAGGCAGTGAATCTCTACCTAGGCAAGTTACTGCACAGCACTCTACCAGCAATGGTCTTTCTGGTACCTATATTTTAACCAGTGTTCGCCGCTTAAAAGCTGCTTTTAAAGAGGCAGATGGTCCATTTTACTCAGCGGACCCAGACCACCACGGGGAAAACGTTTCAATAAAATTAGCCAATAGACATCTAAGATAAGATACTCTAACTAACTACTCTACTCTATAGACACCAAAGGGAGGATGGTACCTACGTTGTCAACCCAGCTAGGGTTGCTAAGCCTCTTGAGTGAGATTACTAGCTAAGTTGTCCCTTAGAAGAATATAAACTTCTTTCATACCAAGCCTACTGTAATGTTCCGGTTTGAAAGGTAGGGTTTGCCGGTTGACTTATTCCCAAAAGGGGCTTAACATCCCAGCCTTATCTTAACGACACGTTTTTCTTACCATCACGAAATTCATCTGCTTGTTTGCTTACTAAGAAACATCTTCACGCCCTAATCCCCGAAGATCTAGGCAGTGGTTTAACCAGGGCACCATGATTACCTAAATATACTTCGCCCCTCAAAGTGATATGGGCAATGATGTTTTAGTTATAAAATTGAAAAAGCACGTATTGAGTTGCCTGACCCTGGAATCTATATTTTCCCCGTGTTGGTCCGAGCTCCTTTGAAGAATAGACCATCTGCCTTGCTGCCAGGCAGCTCGTAAAAGGCGAGCAAAGGCTTACTGTCACTAACACCGTGACATCTGACTAGGTGGTAGAGTTTAGGTAGTTAGGTAGAGCGACTCACCCGGATTGGTACCACCGCCTTACCTATTCCTGCCGCCATAACGTCATGACGTGTTCCGGTTCGGAGGGTAAGGTAGCCGGTAAATTTACTTTTGCTCAACGCCTAACATCCGGGATGTTAGCTCTTGTTGGCAACGCACCATTACCACCTTTTGTGTCTCTAGGCGGCGGAAATTTCTTACCATCAGGAAATCCGTCTGCTTGTTTGCCTTCCAATATCATAAAAAAATCTAACGCCTAAAAAGACTTTTTAACATGTTTACAGTAAGAATACGCCATAAATATACCTATCTAAAGTGTACATCAAGACTACCGTTGCAAAATCATTCGTGAACCGAAAAATTTTAGATCTTCCCGAGATAGAAACTAATACATACTGTTATGCAACAAACAGACATGAATAGACCTATCTATATACAGATCAAGCACAGAGAAATTATTCAGTACCGCAGATAAATGGGCTGTGTCAAGGGTTCCCAAACTTTTTCATGCTGTCGAAAGGGGTCTTTCGATTTAACTGTTTCACAACTAAAACAGAATAAAATCGTCTAGCAAAGATAAAATAAAATTGTTAACTGTTTACTCGCGCCAGAAACAATTTATGTGTATTATTACGATCACAAGAAAATGAGAGTAAATTATTACTAAAATATAATTTGATATGAAATGTTTAGGGCATACATTTTCTACCTCTATGTCCGTTTTTGGCCAAAAAGTTTTTTTTAATTTTGTTCTAAAGCTGTTTACTGTGTTTCCTAACTTCAACTTCGAACAAATGCAACTAAGAAAGAATGATTTATTCGTCACGTTAATAGAGGCAGGTCATCTCCGTATACTGAAGTGATATAGTGCAAGGTGGTTTGTGAACTTTATGTCAATGATTGGCAATAAGTTGCAAAATAAAAAAAAATCCCTTAACGAATAACACTAGGTAATTAAACTAGATCCAATGTATGCAATTGATATGCTTGTGATATGGTGTTGGTAAAAAAATTGTAAAAGTGATGTTTTCGATTTCGTAGACCAATAAATGACTGAAACTCTAAAATAGCGAAATCAATATTAAGTTGATTCAAATCATTTAGGAAAGTTAGGTAGTGGTATCGCACAGTTTGGGAACCCTTGCGCTACATTATTGTACGTCCACCTACGCCATGTTTTGTTCTCATAATCAGCTTTTTGATCTGATTCGGATAATTTCACCTGACATTCTTAATTTGGTAAACAAGACAGCCATTCCAAACTTTATATCAAGTACGAACATCTATCGACAACTTGATTTGCAAATGTCAAGAAATATTTTGACATTTGCAAATGCAAAATAACAAAAAATAGTTTCTGTGCCATTATTTCCAAATAGGTATTCTATAATATGAAAATGAATAGTTAAATGTGTTGCTATGCATCTTCCGAAACACTGGACCGATTTGGCTAATTTTAGTTTAGGAAAGTTTGTGGAAGTTCAGGTAAGGTTTTAAAAATACCAAAAAGGGGTAAGATTTCAAGTGTTCGAACAAAATTTTAATTATTCCCATACAAACTGAACGGGTAGAACGAGATTCGCCGGGTAGTTTTTTATAAAATAAACATCAAAAAGCCCCAACTTATATGCACCGCATTACCTATTCCTGTCGCCTCAGTCATGTTCTGGTATGGAGGGTAGGGTAGTCGGTAGAGCTCGGGACAGCGAGGAACAACTTTGGTGTCTATAGGCCATAGCTGTATCTTATTATCAACAGACAGTATGCTTTTTCGCTGAAATCTAACATGAGGAAAAGAAAAGCAAATAATACATAGATACCTACACCTATAGTAATGCTCGGTGTCTAAATTGAAAAACTACATTTTCTTGTTGCTCGACCCGGGAATAGCACCCAGGGCCTTATAAATTCAATCCCAACACCTGGACCGTTAGACCACAGAGGCATATAAATTTTATGTTCTGGTGTTTTTAAATACCAAACCCAGGAATAACCGGAAATCCGGAAAAATAAGGAGGTGGCCACACACTAGACAAGTTGTAATTCAGAGAAGTCTCGGCAGCAGCAGTGTAAAAGTGACAGCAGTTTGTGCCCACGGCAAAGTGTAACAAAAAAAACCAACAGGTGTCAACTCGCAATGTCGTCAATGTACTATAAGAATGTACCTATGTCATAATATGTTGAGGAATATGTTCCGAGGTCTAACAACAAGGCGTGGGACTGTGTGGGTGTAACCAAAACACTACCAACACATTCATCTGCTTTTAATAACTTAATAACATAGAGACATATTTGAATTAGGGAAGTGACGACCCCAGCCCCCGCTATTGTTTTAAAATTCCTAGATCATTTAGGTAGTTCTTAACCTAGGGCTAAGAATTTGCCTAAAATGGTAAAACACAGCGTCAGTGTCATTGTATTTTCGAGTTGAGGGTAAATGTGTAAGCAGAAGAATTTCTTGATGTTAAGAAATTGACACCGCCTGAAATACCTAGGTTTTAATGGGGTGTTGTTTAACTGAGGGCGTGATGTCAGACTTCGATTTCACTTGAAGTCTGAGTTTACCCAATACCTTACCTTCCAAACCGGGACACATCAACGGCAAGCATTGAAGATATGGCGGCAGGAATAGGTAAGGCGGTGGTACCAATCCGGGCGAATCGCTGCGAAACTCGACCACCTAGTAGGATATCACGGTGCTAGTGAGGGTTAATCTATGATCGCCTTTTACGAGCTGCCTGGGCAGCATCAGCATCCAAGCATCAGATTGGTAACGCACTATGAAACCTTCATTATACTCCTTTTTCTAGCAATTTTAAGATAGAGGCCACAGACAAGAAAATTCGAATGTTGCGACATTTTATAGATGTCATTCAGTAGTACTGATTGATGACTGACTCTATACGAACGATACAATAAGCCGTCCACTGAGATACAAAACCAGTATGCAAACAAAGCAATTGTCAATACAAAAAAGTGTACCTATCACTTTCTAATGATTTTATCAATAAGTAATGGTTAAAACGTGACTACAATTGACAATAATATTAGTGTAAGTACGCATCATTGTCATAACGAATCGTTAGTTGCACGGAGATGACGAACGGTTACTGAACTGCATTCGCCATGTTTTTGTGTACCAAATACGACGGAGATGACGTGACCAATACAATAATATGCCGGTTATATTATGGTTATCGTCACTACATAAGTACCTAGTATAAAACAAAGCTTTCCGCCGCCATAAGTCTTTAAAAACACGCAGCAGATGTTGATGCGGTTTTTATAATAGACTAGCTGTCCCGATGAACTTCGTTCCACCCCCTCTGTTTATATGAGAAAACTTTTAAAGTTGTTTTTCCAAGTTTCCTCACAGTTTTTCCTTTTTTCTTACCTTTTAAACGTTCCCTGGACTTTCACAAATAACTTAAAACCAAAGTTAGACAAATCGGTCCAGCCATTCTCGAGTTCTAGTGAGACTAACGAACAGCAATTGATTTTTATATATTAGATAGAAGATAGAGGATTTCGACAGGAAGGTTTCTAATATGTATAATAACATAAAAATTTGTCGTGTTTGCTGGTAACATATTATGTGCCTATTGGTATTTCTTTTCAACATCATAAAAAGAGGAGTGCATTTCATGGTAAAAGAAATTATTTTTAATTGTACATGCATAATCTCATATGTTTTGAGTAAAATAAAAAAGTGGCAGGCTTAAACACATTTACCTTAGTAGAGCTCCTAAGTTTTACTATATGGTGATCAATCTGTAGATTTAATTCGAATGTTTCAAGTCCAATAAAAAGTGTAGTTATATGAGCGGCTAGCCGACACGGCGAACTTCATATCGCATGAACTCAAAATTATTTTTTTTATATATTTTCCCTGTAATTAAATCCCTGCCTGGCAGACACAGGCAGGCGATCTATTCTACTCAGCAGACCCGGATCATCACGGGGAATGATGGAATCCCAGAGAAATTAAGGGAAAACCTAAAATTTACTAGACCGTTTAAGATTGAAATTGAAGTCTATATTCTATAGTTTAATAGGGTAGGAATAAGTTCAAAATGTGATTTTAAATACATTTTTGAAACAAGTATTCTGCTGTTTCAGAGATAGGTACAAGGAGTCAACAAAGCAAAGATTATAAAAATCGACATAGATGTCACTGTTGTTATACATGTTATAAACAAACTGGCTTTGTTTTACATATCGCACACATAGATAAATCGAGAAAATTAACTACAGACAGATTCTAACAGGGCTGAAACTTAAGTTAAACTTAAGTTCTAGCCCTGATGATTATGTCTTAAGCGAAACCGGTAGGCTATTTATAAAATAATAAATTATAAGTGATACGTAAAACAGTACAGGTGTTTCTTCATTTAAAAATATGAATATTTGAAAGTTTTACTAAGCTCCGACGATGGAAAATATCGAATATAAACCGAGAAAATTTTAATTAACACCATTCGATTCGAGCACTTTGTTAATTTAAAAAAATCACGAATTTTGAAATCTCGCTTTATCTAGGTGTGCGATACATAAATGACGGTATAAAAAACTAGTTGACCTTTGAACGTTAACAAAGCTATAGCCATGTCTTTGTCAACCTTAATGAACGACAAGTTGAATGAAAATTCAGAACGGAGACTAAACTTTTACATTCTTTGACGTCTCCAACACAACTTCCTATACGTGGAGGCTGTGATGTGTTCCATTCCAACCTCTGGATTACTCAACATTAAACAAGTTAAACTTTTCGCCATTTGTAGACTTTCATAACTTAGATTTTAAATTTAGAATTAAATACAACTTACTGTTACATTAGGTAGGTAATTGCAGTTACTAAATTAGTTGGAAAAAAGGAAATAATTTAATTTGTTTTTATATAAATTCACTTTACACACTTTAAAGTGAATTTTCATGGATAGTGTTGGAACTAAAACTTTCTAGCAGTAAAATTTATCCTTAATGTTGACTCGGACTGTAAGCTACTACGAATAAACCTTTGATAAAATGTGTTTGGTAGTTTCTGCGTAAATAATGAACACACAGTTAAACATTTTAATGCACCCCTTTTTGAGTTGTATCCTATATAAAATGCTTGGATAAAACTGATTTAAAAAAAAATCCTGCACAGATTTAGTTTTATTCCAGTTTTATTGTATATACATAAATGTATTTCTGTTCGTGTGTCTCAGTAATACTCCAAAACGCCTCGACAGTTTCGGTTGATTTTGATTAATGTACTTAGAAGTGCAGGGGTGAATCTTTACAAGAAAAATAAGAAAACTGCAAGGAAAATAGGAAAATTGTTAGCTACACAAACTCGTATCAATTATGATGTCAGGTGAAAAGAAATATCGGAGGAGAGCCATAATGATTTTTTTAATTACTAAATCGGAATCCACGCCACAGGCTAAGCCTAGCGTGAAATCTACTTAAGAGTTAATTAGATTTCAAATGTTATGTGCTCTAGAATTCGTTACATAATAAATTTATTCTTATTCTTATGTAAGACTTGTAAATTGGCATACCTATTTTTTTTTAATCATTAAATTTCAAAAACCAATATTTGAATAAGTTTATTTTATGTGAAAAATCAGTGAATAAGCACACTGGTCTAGCACACGGGTCTACTGACGGTATGAGACTTTCGTAGTACATTATAGACACCATAGATGTAACAGGTGCAACACAGTCCTTAAGCCGGAATGTTAAGGCCAATTGCGCAAGTCTACGCCAACGGCTCTACTCTCCGGACCGGAACATGACAAAGTCATTACGACGGCAGGAATAGGAAAGGCGATGAACCCCACAAGGACAAGTTGCTGCACAGTACTTTTTTTAGCATAGCATAGCATAGCAGCACTTTACTACAAGTGGTTTTGTTTGTAATGGCCATATTTTTACCTGACCTGACCTATAACCCCCATAATATAAACGATGGTTTATTTGCAGAATAGGCGTAATAATTTCTTGATGTAACAAATTTTATGGTTTCAGCAACTGAGTAATATTACTAAGCCTTCACCCAACATCTTTTGGACAAGGACCCTTATTTTCCGCTTCGAGAAACTTGCAACTTTCGTCATACAATGCTCGCTTTACGTCAAAATCAACGGGAAATTGAATGACTTGGAACGAGGAAACAGCTTTGCTATAGTGAAACCTCCAACACATCGGACACGTGGACGGTATGACGCGTCCTAAGCAAGTCCATCCGGATGGCGGATCGCAGCGGATTGCTTAATGTTTATTATTATGACGTAAGGACTTGGTGTTAGAAGTAATGATAATTAGTTGTTGTATGAATTAATAAATACCACGAAATATATAATATGAAATATTGTAAGAGTATGAATTAAGTATATAACAGGGGAGAATTCTGAAGCACTATTTAAAGTAAGTTTTAATTTCGCACCACCTATTCCTGTCCATATAATAAGTGTGATGTTCCGGTTCTGATGTCAGGATAGCAGTAGACTTGCACAATAAGCCTAAGACCCTGGCCGCAGGACAGTGAAGCATCTATAGTATTTATGTTGTATTTAAGCTCTTTCCATCCTTATCTTCATCTCTTACCATCAGGAGAGCTATGTGCTGGTTCTTTTTCCAATGTTATAAAAAATATAGTTGAAACAGCCTCCGTTTTTCGAAGATTAATAGATTTTTAAGACAAGGGTAAATAAAGAAGACACACAAAAATTGATTCACAGACTATAGCAATGTTTGCAGACTAACATAAAACGAATAGAGGGTTCTATATTAACCACATGGCAACAAAGCCCCAAAATCGTAATACAAATAAGGCAGCAGAATCATAAAAGGCTTAAACTTTCACTTATAATTTATAGCTTATTGTGTATTTAAAATCTACATACCCATTTTCTATTTTTAGGTTTAACATAGTAGACATAAAACTACAGCATGTTTCTTTTAATACTTTTTATTATATGTAATAGCTTAACATAATTACATGTAACTGATAAAAAGCGATGATGGGGTCTAGGGTCAAAGATGATGACATTCTAAGCTAAGAGAAGTCGATTCATTCTTACTTTAAAGATAAATCAGTTTAAACTATCTGTTGGCCGCGGTGTTGCCCGCGTGAATAATGGCCCCGCAAGAACATTTTTTCGGCATAAAAACTATCCTGTGTGTTAATCAAAGTTACTCTCTATGTATGTGCCGAATTCAATGAAAATCGGTTCAGAAGTTTTTGTGTAAAGGAGTAAGAAACAAACAAACAAAAATACAAACTTTCGCATTTATTATATTAATAAGATAGGATATTAATTTTGTCTGGAATACTGCTACCGGAAGACAGTCCGGAAGTCCAGTTCCTTCCCTGTGCGAATAATGAAAAAATTAGCGGACCACTTAGGTTTAGGTACGATTACATAATTACCATTATTACAGATTACCTATCAAGTAATGTGAATATATTCACATTACTTGATAGGTAATCTATAAGCCTTGGCATTGTTTTTAACCGACTTCTAAAAAGGAAGAGGTACTCAATTCGGCCAGTAGGTATACATATTTTTTTGGTTTTGTTTTTGTTGTTCGATGCGGAATAGTTTTGAGTTGGTCCCATAAACAAATTTTTCAGGCCCATTAGTTTTTATTTCGTGTGCATTTTTTATCTACTTTCACCTATCCCCATGTCTATTTTTATTAAATTAAATCATATCAGTAATAATCTAAAAAGTATTAAATAAAAATAACTACGTTCATAAAAATCGACTTCAAAACTAAAAAGTAAAAAATAATAGAGACTTAAAATGAATTATATACCACCTATTAATTATATGTGCTATTTACTAATAGGTTTGAAGTCAGTGCCAAGCTACAAATAAGGAATATAGATAATAATAGATAATAGGAATTATCGCCTCTGTGGTCCAGCGGTTCAGTTGTTGGACTTGACTTCATGAGGTCCCGGGTTCGAATCCCGGGTCGGGCAACAAAAAGAAAATTGGATTCTAATAAAATAAAACGTTGCTCGGGATTGGAAATGTGCCCGGTTGGCGATAGGCTGGCCACCTATCACATTGTGGGACTTAGTGTCTTCAGCTAGTCGTGGGTGCCCTGGTTGCGCCTCTGCCTACTTCTTCAGGGATATGGGCGTGAATATACTTTACTTTAATAGGAATAATAGGTAGTAGGAATATAATTCATATTATTTTTTTTATTATTTTTTACTTTTAAAGCCGGTTTTTATTAACGTAAATATTTTTATTCCAAATCAACGCCTATAATTGTTTTTATTTTATACTAGCCGACTTGGCGAACTTCTTATCATTTGATAGTAATAGCTACTAACAGTTTGTATGGATTAAAGCTTTGGTTATAATTGTAATTGTTGTAATTGGTTCAACGCTTTTTAAACTATGTCCAAGAACACGTATTTGATTGTTTTCATATACATAATATTAAAATTGAAGCCGGTTTTGTCCATTTTTAATAAGTTTATTTTAAAATTATAAAGTAATATTATCACATATCAGATGCATTGAAATATAGTTCTTAAGAAAGTACTGAATTTAATTATAATATTTCTCAATATTTATTAATTAACAGATAAATTTAATTAATTTAAGGCAACTGTTGAACAAAAGCTAAGTGCTGCTATTTCTGAATCGAGATGTGTTTATTAATTTTTTTTATTTATCTATCTAGTATTCATAAGTATTTATCTATTATTTATTTCTTGTCTAACATTTAAGTATCTATTTACCAGGATCGTGAGGTTTGGCAATCGATACTCTCTGCCTACCCCGCAAAGAACTTGGGGTGAAGATATGTTTAATAATAATATAATATTCCTGGACAAGTTGCACAAATTGAATCTAACCCCAAAGTAAGCAAATTATGGTATTTATGTACGTATGTATCTACCTATATATTATCTATTTAAATATCTACCTACATATCTATGTATATATTGGTACGTAAGCATATAAAATGCTTGCTTTGGAATTAGGTAAAAAAATATACGGGCGTATATGATATAAAATAAAAAATAACAATCTCCTGCGAGTTCTCTTGCGAATTTAAGCGCTCGCTTTAATTTAAACTCATGGGAAGTCTAGGATTGATTATACAAATAAAAAATTTATTTATTTATAAAAAAACACCTTGTAGGTAGGCATATTTCGTTTGCAAATATTTTTGGTAAGCCGTAGAACGATGTTCAAGAGTCAGTGCACTCGGTAAACAAGGCCGCGACGACACAAATTTAAATTGCTAAAATCAAGCAACTCCTTTGTTTGTTTGATATTTCAGAGATATCTCATTCTATATTAAATATTTAAAGGTAACAAATACCTACATACCTAAATGTAATAATCGGTCAATGTACTATGTCTTTTAATATGTTCATACAAAGTGGACTCTCACGGGCGCACTCAGAAAAGTTAGTCATCTTATGATCAGTCATTAAAGCATCATCCAGAGGGTTGTAATCACGCCCCAATCACGCCTTTCACAAAGGTGACCTTGGTGGAAACTTTGTTTGAAATTAGTCAAAATTTGGATAAAATCTTAAGTTCCACACGGATGTAAACAAATGTTTTAATCCTTGTGGAACCCCTATAATATATACATATAAATCGACATTTTTATACAAAATTATGAGTTAATGACAGAACAAATGTTCCTTTCTGAGTGCGGCCGTAAAAGAATAAATAGGTGAGTTAACACTTACAGGTGGACATAATATTAAGCTTCGACTAAAATAAAAAATTGAGACAGTCCTAAAGACCACGGTGAAACTTTCAAATTACATGCCGGAGCTTATGTTACTTGTTTGGTGTGGGCCTTCAACAATTTTTAACCCGCGACGGAAAAATAGGGGTGTAGAAAAAACCGTACTTTTCCTACATCGTAGCGGAAAAAGTTAAACGAATAAATCTATTTCTGCTTTTTACGGAGAAAAAATATTTCCAAATTTTAATTTCAAAACTAACACTAATAATACATTAATAGTTTAGTTTCACTTTCCATCTGCGCATACACTTTAATTATTTTAAAAAATGTCGACTGTTTTGTTTTACACATCGCTTTCAGGCGTCAATCTCAGCTCTAGTACCTACCAAATTAAGCAGGAGTGGGTAACGATAATTACATGTAAGTAAGTATCCTGCAGGGTAAGCATAGAATTGAGTGCCAATTGACAATCCTAGTTTGATGCAAACACGGCAATTTAGGTTACTCTTTCATTATTAGGTACATTTTTTTTAAATTGATCCCGAAATTATTACCAAAAATACAATCGATTCTACTTACTTAAATGTACCTCCTAGGTGTTAGGTAAGACATTTAAGTAGTTGCATTTCATTGTAGATATTGTAAGGAAGTTAGAAACGCGTAGAGTTTCATAGTGTTTAATAAAATACCAACGCAATAGCGATAACTGAAGCAGAATAATTACTGGTGAGGCGAGATATTTTACATAGCATTTAGTATCACCAGCCTGATCATCTTTTAGCTTCGAATGGTTATAGTGCCGAACAACGTCATACACATAGTATATATTTAGTAGTTTATTTATCTGTACACCAGGTCTACTTATTTCATTTAATACTTTCCTTTTACGGGTTGGCTGGAAGAAATTTCTTTTATAAAAGATAAGCTCGCATTTTGTGCTTTGTTTTTTTTTCACTTTTAAGTATTTTTTGTAATATTGTTGTGTACAACAAAGAGTTAATAACATCCACGTAACAAGATACGTAGCCTTGGCTATCCTTACCTACTCTATAAACTTTTAAATGCGAGTAGAGCTGCGATAACGCGTAATGAGTGTTAAACGATTGTGATTCAGTGATCTGATAAAAACGTAGGTACATGTTATTGACTTCTTTAACAGTCCCCATTTTTTTTAAATTTAACATGATGATTGTGTCAACACAGATGGCATAATCTAGAAATTAGGTTGCCGAATTATTTTAGGCAGTCTAATTGGTAGAACTATAGGACGACTCCCATTTCTACAGTCCTACTTGCCGTCACGTTTTGGAGGCAAACTTAACGTAAGAGAAAGCCAGTTTATCAGTACCTCAACTTTTTACGAATTGCGAATTGGTATTTCCCGTGTAGATCCGGGCTCCCTTGCAGAATAGATTATCTGTCTTTCTTCCAGACAGCTCGTAAAAGGCGAGCATAGGTTAACCATCACTTACACTGTACCATCCACTAGGTGGTAGAGTTTCGCAGCTACTCGCCCGGATTGGTACTTCACCTATTTCTGCTGCCATAACGTCAATTCTTGCTATTGACGTGTTCTGCTTTGGAGAGTAAGGAGAGGCCTAACATCCCGGCCTCAGGTTGGTAACGCACCACTACCACCTTTGGTGTCTCTAGGCGGAGTGAATTTCTTACCTTTAGGAAATCCGTCTGCTTGTTTGCCTTCCAATATCATAAAAAAAACTATCCGCCTGGCGGTTTTCCGAAACTCATGAAAAAAATTGCCAGCCTGTATTGCAAATTCAGTATTGGGAATAAAAATTAAAAATATCGTACTAAGCTGCGATTGACTTCATAGAACCTATTCTGGTTTTAGTGAAGTTTCGGAAATTTCAATTGGTTAATGGTAGAGTCAATGGTTTCTTTGTTCCCAAAAGTATGCAAACAACAGCGAACAGAATCAGCAATCAGCATACCAAACATGCCAAGGTGCGGACCGCGCGATGACGCAATTCGTCCAATAGCCATAGCTGATAATAGGCTATTGCATATTTACAACTTGGAAACTTCTATGCGGCCTTACACAGCTAAGAAATTTCTATTGTAGGTGGAATATAGGTTTCAATTATTATTGCGTAGTTGAAAAACACACACACAAGATGTTCCACATAATATTATTTACCTATTTGATTTAAATTATGTATATAAATAATTTGTTATTTAAACATAAGCCTTAATAAACTTTTTACCCTTTTTGTTAACGCTATTCCAGTGTTAATTTTACCATAGGTACACATATTGTCTTCTAAGACATTGTATGAGGTTTACGTAGGTATTTGTTTTTTAATAAATTGACTTTTTATGTTAGTCTTGTACTGGTAAGTATATTATTAATTAACATTTAATGTAGGTTCTGTATTTTGAATTTTGCATAATTATTTTAAATGTTTCACTGTATCTTTACTTCAAAATTACTCAAATTAAAAATAATTATTGTATAGTTGAGCTTCGTATTGCTACCTGTTTTGTTTTATTTACAACACTTGATTTAACAAAATGTTAAACTAAATACAATTTCAGTATAAATATTATAATGTTTTTTATTTGATGTATTATATTATAAGTAAATAAGTATAGGAACAAAATCAAATTAAGCGAATATCCGAGGATATTTACAAGGACCTTCATGGTAAACCTGTTTAGAAAACCTTAAAATTCTTAATCTTGATATGGTTATAGGAATGCAGATACAGGAAATATAAGTTAAATATTAAAAAAATATATTTAATTACTTACCATCATGAATGTCCATATCGATTCGGCTAAAAAAAATCAAAACTCAAAAGTTTTTGAAAACGTTTCTATGACGACGCATGACAGCGGCATAAATTAATCCGATTGGTTACAAAAACAATTATCAATCATATTTCCACAGATACTACATGAGATCCGAAATTCAAAGAATGAACAGACTGAAGAATGAAGATTATAAATTTCTTTAGCGAATGACAACGTTACACGCGATGAATTCATTCCTATCAATAAGCAGGCGTCCACTTACCAATTGAATTTTAAACAAAATTTATTTACCATCGATATTACATGACATTATTGCTAAATTTGCATGTAATAAAACAAATTAACTGCTTTGTTAACTTCACCAAATTGGAGATAAAATATTTATATACAGCTGCGCGTAATGTAACCATATTTAAGACTTGTCATCTAAAGGAATTAATTTTTAAAGCATTAGACAACAAACAAATGACATTTGTGATTTCTTCTTAGTAACATATGTCAAAAAATGGCTTAAGGTTTAAACGAGACTAAAAATAATAATTTTTAATTTTCTGGTAAAGTGAATAATTAGTCAAACCAACAAATACAAAAAAAAACATCATAACGCCTACTTTTATAATTTAGAAATTAAAAAAGGCTGAAATTTCCTTTTTATTTAGCTTTAGTTACCAAACGTAATAAACTTTTCGACTTACAAAAAAATAAAAGTACATGAGTGAGTGAATGATCAATGAATGGCTATAATTATATTTTATCTGTATTCGCATTTTTATTATGACGTTGCTGAAGTTGACGATTTGCCGCTGACGTTCCGCAAAAGCTAAAAAAGGGGAACTGTGGATGTGATTTAGTATAAAATATAAATAACAGACAGAATAATATTAAGTCACAATGGGTTTAACCATATCCAGTGTCTTTACCAGGCTCTTCGGAAAAAAACAAATGCGTATCCTAATGGGTGTGTGATGTGCTATCTTGTCTTAAATTCTTAGACCACATTGTTGGGATTAGATATTACTCGATTTACAAGAATTTTAATGTTTTCTTTGTGTTTCAGTTGGACTTGATGCTGCAGGCAAAACAACTATACTTTACAAACTAAAGCTCGGTGAAATTGTCACCACGATTCCTACAATTGGTTTCAATGTTGAAACAGTGGAATACAAAAACATTAGTTTTACAGTTTGGGATGTTGGTGGTCAAGACAAAATTCGGCCTTTATGGCGTCATTATTATCAAAACACACAAGGACTTATCTTCGTCGTGGATTCAAGCGACACTAAAAGAATAGCAGAAGCTGAAAACGAATTGGCTAACATGGTAAGTATAGTAACTCAACCAATTTAAGAAAATCGTGCTACGATTCAGATATTATTATAAACTTAAGATTAATAATTTTTTAAGATTAGTAAGTACCTGATACAATCAGTTGGTTTGTGTGGGGGGAAGTGTTTTTATATTTGTGGTGTTTATTTGGTTTAATATTTTCCATATTTGTGTCCAAAACTCTTCCAGATATTTTTTGTTAAACCTAGGCTACTAGGTAGTTTCTATTAATCAATATTTGGGATTGCTGTATTTCTTAATTTTCATTAATCTTTTGTAAACCTTTAAAAAAATGAAATTCCAACTCCACTTACTTACCTTTGCGAAAACTGGTAAATTTCATTATTTGTTAGAAAATTGAGGTAACCGCAAGTGAGTGTTAGCTATGACTTCTTACCGTTTTGCAAAAAATGACAAACTAAAATAAATCAACTTGAAATCAAACCATAAACTTACATATCTAGCTTGCAATCGAGCAGTTTTGTCATGAAAAGTTGACTAAATCATATTCAGTTATGAGTATTTTCTAGACTTTATCAATATGAATTATTAATTTATTGAGTATGAGAGTTTTAGCTGTCATAAGTAATAATTTTAACTATTGCATCACTTAAGATTGAAAAACACTAGCTGCTCTGGCAAGCTTTGATAACAAAGCTATAAAGCTATTCAGTTTGTGTGGCAAAAATTAAAATGTTCCTAGCTTCCTCATAGTAGAACAGGCAAAAAAGTATCCTATGATCGTCTCCTAGTTCTAAGCTACCTTCTTATCAGTTTTTCGCCAAATTGTTTATGAGTCATAAATATTGACTAATATGACTTTCTTTTCGACGTTGAGTGGCTAGCATACTCGCATAACTACACTGACCAACCGCAAGGCTCGAGTTCGATTCCCGCCGGGGGCAAGCATTTGTGTGATGAACATTTAGATGTCTGCATGTCTGGGTTTGGGTGTTTATTAAATTTATTCTGGTATCTATTTAAGTATTTCTATGTATTAATTTTATTAACTAACACCCATAACACAAGCATATAATTTGCTTACTTTGGAGTTAGATTCAATTTGTGTAACTTGTCCAGGTATATTCATATAGATATAGACATAAAATGGAAAATTATTATTTTACTACTACATTCATTAAACATCTCTGGACATTTAAAATTAAGTATATGTTTGTGACATAGGTGTTAGACAATAATATTATTCTTGAATGTAAATACTTATTAAACAATACACTGTAATCAATGGAAGAAACATCCTTTCTTTGGATTACAGTTTTTATGTTTATCATTCAAATAACTGTCCATGGTGGTATTGGAGTCTGAGCTTCATAGACAATGTGTGATTAGTGATATGGCATGTTAGCATTACAGGTTTAATAAGACACTTGATAATTACATTATGGCCCAGATATGTACTTGGGTTCATTATCTGATTATAGCCTGATAGTAATTTCTGTGGGGAGATAAAATAGCAACAGCTTGTAATGTAGCATCAACAACTTTAATAAATTTAACAACAGTTTAACTATATTGTTAACAGCACAAAATATTATAATATTAACACTAATACAAAATAATCTTTATTAATCATTTCAGCTAAAAGAAGACGAGCTTAGGGATGCAGTTATTCTTGTTTTTGCAAACAAACAAGATATGCCCAATGCTATGACTGCTGCAGAACTAACAAATGCCTTAAATTTAAACAACTTGAGGAATCGACGTGTGAGTATTTGTATAATTGTAATTTTGGTGAACTTTTAACATTTTTGTTCTTTTTTTTTGTTTGTAAAGCTATGTCCAATTTAAATCCGTTATAAACTAACATAATAAGAATCTATACAATATTATTGCTTATCATTCTTTCAAATACATTACTGTCAGTCAACTAGGAAAGCTGTGTGTTGGTGACTTTAAACTGGGTGATATGGTATCCATCATTTCATTTCAATGTATCAATAACCATTGCAGTTTTTAGGCATGTAGAGGTTGCAAACAAGCAAGGACACATAGACATGGCAATTATAAAGGGAGTCATAATATCTTATATTAAAGAAATAAACATTAAACAATAAGTTTCACCAATAAGATATATCAAATATAGGTATTTAAATTTATAACACTCAAATCATTATATCAACTCCATTTATCATAACATTTAATTGTCTTAACTTAAGTGTTTATACCACAAACTTGTTCAATTGATTGAGGATAGTTGCTTTAATGTTATGTTCCAGAATTGCACCTGGACAAACATATGTTAAATAAAAGCTTGTAAAAATAAATTAAAATTCAGTTAAACTTATTAAAAAAAGGATGACAAAAACTCCATTTCCATTTTATAAAACTATCTTGCTCACATCACAACAAAGCTCGTATCTAGTAAATGCTCATTTAATATCAATGAGCTATGAATACATTAAGCAAATCATCATCATTTTTACATTCTACTTTTGCATGTAGACTGTAGATATGCATAGCGATGGATCAACACCATCTTATCAATATCTGCTACTAGAATTATGTACTAATTTATATATATTGAAATAAAAGTATCCTCATGCCTATATCTCCAAAGAGTTAGGCAGAGGCAAATCTAAGGCACCTATGACTAGGCGAAGACACTAAGTCCCACAATGTGATAGGTGAAGATCCTACCACTGATGAAGCAGATATATTTATTAGAAAATTGAAAATAAACATTTTCTATTTTTATTGTTTTTCTCTGACCTGGCGATCGAACCCGGGACCTCAAGAAGTCAAGTCCGCCGCTAGACCACCGAGATGATGTAGATTAATTAATTTTGAAATATTGTTATAGTGATTTCAGTTTCAGACTGGTTGGTGATAATCTCTTGCCCTCTTTGTTTCATTCCTGTATGAAAAGTATGGTATCTATCCCGTATCCTGTATGAAAAGTATGGTACTTATATTTTAGTGACTTTACACCATGTGTATGTTTTACCATTGAAGTTCGGTTTGTTTGCCTTCTCATGCTATAATAATAAAACATTTTTTCAATAATAATCCCAAAACAGGACACAATGGACTTATTTCATCAGGTATAGTAATTTATACTGTTTTGTTTTAATATTTTTTTCCATATTTTCAGTGGTATATCCAGGCTACCTGTGCTACCCAAGGACAAGGTCTTTATGAAGGACTAGACTGGCTGTCAAACGAACTGGCCAAGAAGTGAGACCAAATGTGACAGAACATTAATGGGAACTAAAACATTCCCAAAATGGCTGGAAACCTTCCATATTGTGAATGTGGTTCATTTCATTAAAATGAGACTAAACTTACTTGTAACTTTTATTTAATATTTAAGAATAAAAATTGGGTCCTTTGCATCGTGGCTTTTCAGTAAATATATATTTTGAGGTTTTAAAATTATAGTTATTTGTTTCAACTAAGTTTTCATCTATGTCATATTTTGTAGTTTTTCACTTATATATTAAATTAATATTCTTAATTATATATTATTCACGTACTAAATAAATATAAACCTTATTTAGAATTTTATTGAAAATTACGTAACATTCCAAGAAACCCCAGAATTTAATTTGTCGAAAACTGCAACCTATCTACTTACCGTTGTGGTTGTTGGGTGGAATGGCTTAAGTATTCAGAAGTGCCAATTGTATTCCTTCCTATAATAAACCATTTTCTGTTTCTTTACAGATAATCTGTAAATTTAGATGTACATTTCTCCGCTACTTATATTTCTAGTTTCTTTAATCATGATTCCTTAACATCATTAAACATTGGTTTGATATTTTTAAAATCTAAAATATTGTGAAAATTGATTTCGACTCAAAATAAATCTAAATTTATTGAAAAAAAATCCTAATCTGTCAAGAAACTTAATTAATAGTAATGTTTGGATTTGAGTAGTTGCAAAAAAAGATCTCACTCAGTCTTGAAAGGCCGGTAACGTAGCAGTGACATATCTAGTATTCCACCCTTTCTTGGATGATGATTTCTCACTACCAGCTCAACCATTTGCTTGTTTTCGTCCTATACAATAAAAAAGGTTAGCTAGTTGTAGTATTTAAATCATTGACTAATATTTATTATTTGTGTATCTTTGGGTTTAGGTACATTTGATATATTCCTATTTTTTTCGAGTTGGTAGTATAAAGGTTGACAGAAATTGCCTTGCTCCACCAGTTTAACACTAAGTGGTTGTTTAGTAATAGTATATTTTTTAATCTACTGCATTATCGTTCGACGGGTGAAAGCTAATTTATGTTCGCACATTTTTTTTACGTGATAGGAGAGCCATTCAAAGATAAAACTATGTCGTTTTATCAATAAACATAGGGTAAAGTACTCACAAGGTTTTAGTAGAAATTGATGGCAAGTTTGGTGTTCACTGACTAAAACTATTTTACATTATGCTATTTACTTTATGCGCAAGTAATAGAAAAAGACAAAACACTTTGAGCTCTCAGATTGATTTTCACGCGACGTTTTTATTACGTTCAATCTGTACCTCGGAAAATGTTGATTAAAAGTCATACAAGATCTCAAATCAAGACTAATTTGACACGTATAAAATGTTAATTATGTCCGATAAAGATAGCATACATCTAAAATAAGTTCAAAGTTGTATGTACTATGCCATAAAAAAAATGTAAGCCGTCACGGGACGCGTGGCAGATCTGAAACATCGACATTATTTTGTCAAAGTAATATGCAGAAAAGAACAGATTGTGATAGGAAGTAAATATGTCATAATGTTAAAAAAAAATTATATAGGAGAGAATCGCACCGCATGCGTCGCCATGCCAGAAATTCGTTTTACGTGCGGCTATAGATGTTTCACATCAACATATATTATGTCTTAACATCAAGAGAGCCGTGTGCTTGTTCACATAAAAAAAACATCACTGTGACACCACTCTTGTAAAAGTTACTAGAATAGAAACTGTAATATATACTGAAACCTATGGGTATTTGATCCATGTATATTAGTGAGATGGATAGTGCTTTGTGCATTCACCACTAAATTTCATAGTGCTACAGCATCAAAAAAGTGATAATAACATAACTGGACTTAGATTTCACCCATCGTTTTCATTAAATGTGTAACTAAGTTTATAGTTTTGTGTTTAACGTAGTCTTTATTTTATTCTCTTTCCTTTTTCTTACATTAATTTAATTTGTTATTTAAAATAATATGAATGTTATTGTCTATATATTTATTATTTAAATTTGCACAAATTGATTTGGTTCAATCCTCTTATGACACTGATTTGGCCTGTAAGAAATTTATGAAATGAGTAATGTTTTCGCGGATATAACCATAACCAGCCCCAAAATCAATTCTTTGCCAAAGTGTCAGATTTTTTCTGTTTAACACTGGCAATAAAAAAACGAATTATGCAGGACTAACCCACATATTGTCCTTATTTTATTTGTTTCCGTTCTTCAAGTGATATTTTATTATTATTGTGTCCATATATGCCTGCAATAAGTTAGAAAAACAATGTAGCAAGTGCAAATATAAAGTTTGAAAAATGTGTCCAGTAAAGATTAAGATATCATTTCCTAGTTGACATCGCATCATTAACATATTTGGTGTCTATAGACCCATACTTTGTACAGAAATTTCATCTTCTCGTTTGATTTTCTGTACTGTAAAAAATTGAGTCCAGCAGAAACTAGAGCTTCAATAACTTTGACGGTTTCACAGTTTGCCTAATTGTTCCGTCAACTTTTCTTAGAAAAAACATAGCTCAAGGTAACAAACAGACGGATCGCCCTGGGTTCTAATGATACAACACTTTTTCATAGATATACTACTAATCTATGCAAGTTGACAAAACGTGTCACAGTCAACCTATCATAAAATATGGGCCTTGGACCACCACCACTTTATAATAAACTTTATGGTTTTTAAATGGATTATAAATGCACAGGTTTTGTTTATAAATCACCACGGGATAGTGACAATAATCAGTTTTGTGCACATGGCACTTTGTTTATAAATTAATAAGTAACTATATTTATACTGAATATTTTCCATTGTGTAATACCTGAAAATCTTGGCCAAAAATGTTGTGTATGTGAGTATTCGATATGCTTTTTAATGTACTTCAAGCTAATTAAAAATATTAAAGGGTATGAATAGTGGAAAATAAATATAAGTGTAAATAATTAGAATTTTATTTAACCCCAAATCTATAAAATTACCTATTTTGCCTAGGGTAACACATAAACTTGGTGATGCATAAACTCCCAGCCTGAGTTTGGCGACATATTATCACCTTTTATGTGAGAGCCCCTAATGGTAAGACACATCCGTAGCGCATACACACCAAAATTGTTACAAGTGCGTCGTTTTCCTATGCCGGGATGTTAGTGCAGTAAAAATCTACCATTCCCTCCATACTGGAACGTGACAGTTGTTATTACGGAGCCAGGAATAGGAGGCGGTGGATCTGTACCCGGGTATGTTGCTGTGGTCAACTGTGTGGTGGCCAGTGGTCTTGTTGGTAATGACCTATATTTTAACCTGAGCTCCTCTTACGAGCTGCTTGGCAGAGGCAAATGGTCTGTTTCACTTAGCGGACCCGCACGAAAACGCAGCCTAATTGACTACATTATACAGCGGCACGCTATGACGGACGGTTTGACATATTGCGGAAGCGATGTCAATGTCAAATTATTATTGAAAAAAAAACAAAATCCTAATTAAATTTATATGTTTTATATCCAAATACCTATATAGATTTTTTTTATGACATTGGAAGGCAAACAAGCAGACGGATTTCCTGTTGGTAAGAAATTCCCGCCGCCTAGAGACACCAAAGATGGTAATGGTGCTTTGCCAACCAGAGGCCGGGATGTTAGGCCTCGAGCAAAAGTAAGTTTACCGGCTACCTTACCCTCCGAACCGGAACACGTCGTGACGTTATGGCGGCAGGAATAGGTAAGGCGGTGGTACCAATCCGGGCGAGTCGCAGCGAAACTCTACCACCTAGTCAGATGTCACGGTGTTAGTGACGGGAAGCCTTTGCTCGCCTTTTACGAACTGCCTGGCAAAGGAAGACAGATGGTCTATTCTACAAAGGAGCCCGGACCAACACGGGGGATGGCAAGTAATAGCTCATCAAAAAGTTTTAATAAAATGAAAATGTAAATTAAATATAAACCGGCCGGCCGTCATAGCGTGCCACTAATATTGTACACTTGCTCACTTCCCCCTTTTTTAATAAAAGAAAAAAGGTTGTGAAAATCTTTTATTCATGATTCCATTTGGCTTTTCGCTTCTCAACAAAACTGGAGATACCTTCTCGTCCATCATCAATACCTATATTTTTCACCACAGTTTCTTCCCCCAAACTATAAGCATCACTTATCCCCAGATCTACTTG
The DNA here is from genome assembly GCA_002245505.1 of Calephelis nemesis. Lineage (NCBI taxonomy): Eukaryota > Metazoa > Arthropoda > Insecta > Lepidoptera > Riodinidae > Calephelis > Calephelis nemesis. The sequence continues at coordinate 15,607 of NJDD01007844.1, read as the reverse complement.
CTTGTAATAGAACTCTTTTCCAAGGGCAATAACACTTCGACTGCAGTTCTTGATTTTTTCGGTAATTTTTTCAACTTCCTTATCTAATTGATCTGCTGGAACCACTTTAGACACGAGACCACTTTCATAAGCTTCTTGAGCAGTTACAGGTAGACCTGCAACATTTGTAGTGTTTACTATTTACAAAAAAAAATTATGATTTTAGTGTTATCTTCTATAGTAGGGACTAGGGGAACCCAAGAAGGGACTTTTGCAGTTATTATATGAGAGAAAACTTGCACAATGGTTAAACGATAAACTAAGGACATAGGTACACTGATTTGCATACAAAAAAACCAAAGTACTTTAATCTGACATACTCAAGTGTATTTTCAAGTCAATAAAAATCAGACAGGCTGATTCAGACATTCTACAAAAAGGCACTACACTACATACGTGCCTTTTTATAGATTTGATACAACAATCTACACGTTAATCGCATGGACGTCTTTAATAAATATATTTATATGCATGTTTATATTTCCTCACGATTTGAACACGACGTGCGGGTTTAAAAGAACCAAAAACTTTCAAAATGCTAGTTATATATATTTATTAACACTTGCGGCAACCTGTCGGATTAATATATTTCCGTACTAGGTGGTAGAGTTTCGCAGCGACTCACCCGGATTGGTACCACCGCCTTATTTATTCCTGCCGCCATAACGTCATGACGTGTTCCAGTTTGGAGGGTAAGGTAGCCGGTAAACTTACTTTTGCTCGAGGCCCAACATCCCGGCCTCAGGTTGGCAACGCACCATTACCACTTTTGGTGTCTCTAGGCGGCGAGAATTTCTTACCATCAGGAAATCCGTCTGCTTGTTTGCCTTTCAATATCATAAAAATAAAATAAAAATAAATAAAAACAATAAACAAACGTAATATCTGTTTTTCAGGTACATTCGGGATTACAAATAAAGGTTTTTCGGAAGTACGAAACATATAATATTTGCAATTGAAATAATACTAACCTGTCAACAACATGTGCATCGCTCTAGATTTAGGAATGCTTCTGCTGAGTACTATCCCAGGTGTTGAACAAAATATACCAAAGTTGGCCCTGGTAAGAAATGAAAAATTGTTATTTTGGGTTTATCATTATATTCCAATTTCTACTAATTTTGTGGGACTTAGTGTCTTCGGCTAGTCGTGGGTGCCCTGGTTGTGTCTCTGCCTACAGTTGTGCCTTTTCGGAGATATGGGCGTGAATATACTGTACTTCTTTTTTTTACTAATTTAGTCATAGGCTCGTCTCAAAGTAGTGGATGATATAATATTTAGAATCGCGCTTTATTTGATACAGAAATAAAACTATTGTTTCTTAAGACTGTGCCAAACAAATAGCAGCCACATAATATATAGTAGGTATTTGATGTGTGCGAATAGCTGTCTGCGAACTGATACGTTTTTCTATCATAATAATTTTGTATAGAGAAATTAGGTTGTATTTTTAAAGATATATATAAAATTTAGGACGTTATATTACGGCGCGACGATGTGATTTTTTAAGCTTACATAATATAAAAAATATCTTTAATAACGTCTAAAAAATATTTCAGTGCAGAATACGTGGAAACCACTTAAGCGCCAACAGGCGATTTTGTATAATTTTTGTAATCTCAGTCAATTTAAAAATAACTTGACCATTCTTTAAAAAATTTGCTTATCTGTAAGCATAGTCGCTACATTATCGCTGATAAAAATTATGTACATTTTAAATATGTAAAAAAGTATTTTGGCCATTATAAGCATAACCGTGACTGTCCTTTTCTGCTTTTTGCTCCGAGCAGTCTTAACAGGGATCAGTCAGGTGACTTTCTGAAATGTATTTATCTACTGATATGTAGATAGAAAGTCGTGTAGCTTCAGGCACTGTGCCCTACGAAAACCATTTCGTTTCCGTGCACAAAAAGGTATGAAATAATAAACGGATCGCGCTCGTCAGATGATTTTGTAGTTTACCAGCACTGATCTGTGAAAATGACACTGTACTTATTCATTAACGAAACCAAAATGTTTTCTGTAGAGTAGGTGAGTACATGTGTCCAAAGGTAGGTACACGATTTGCTCTATATAACTAAATGCACAAATATAGGTAGTTGCGTAAAAACATATGTCTATTTCCATCTATAAAACTGTGAAGCTACCTGTGGCATGTCATTGGCCATTGTTGTTAGTATAAGGAAGTATGAGTTGCCAATATCTATACAAGGAGTCCAAAAATTAGTGTCAAGCGGAATTTCAGATATAGGCCACCCCTTGGGGTATGCAATAACCCCTATGTGTGTTCTGCGATTTTGCATAATTTTTGAGTTATTAATTTTTTTATGTGTTTTTGAGTAAGTATTTTCTACCTGAACAACTGTAAATATTTCTAAAAAAAAGTAGACATATTTTTTTTTGGATTTTTGTTTTTATATCTGAATAGCCATGAGTTGTACTTTTCCGCTTAAAAGATTCAGTATCTTAACTTTATTGAAATTATGAAAATCTAAGTGTCAAGTGAAAATTTAACGTTCTGAGAACTATGACCAAAGACTACAATACTCTAACTAGGACAAATTTAATTGATTTCAGTTTGAAACCGAATCTTAAAGTCTAGGATTTCTGTTGGTAACATATCTAACTACGATCGCTCGTCGCAGGTAGTTCATTCAACATATTATTATCTTAAACTAAGTACATGTAGATTGTAAGTAAAGATTGTTGTTTTTAGATAAGCGTATATAATTGCTTGTACTTGCTGATTACAATTCGTTGATAATTGAACTGGGCATAAATGGTAATCTTACAACAACTTGCCAGTACCTCTATTCATGCGGGGCCGAGGCTCTTTTCTCGACGGAAGTAAGCATTTGTATGATAAACATTTATCGTCTGTCTGGGTTTTCATTAAAGCTATTCCTGTATCTATTTAAATATTTAAATTTGCTTGACTTTGGGATAAGATTAGATTTGTCGAGAAATATTAATTGTTACCAGTGCTTAACCATTTCGTGTCACAATTTGACGATAGAGTACCCGTTTAAACGGTAGCTGGTAACCTAATCACGAAATAGCATTGACATCCTACCGTCAAGTTGGTAACACACCTCTGCTACCCTCACTTCTTCATGAGATTGGGACTATGGAAAGTATAAACTCCCACAGAAAAGTTGAAGAGTAAACAAATGACGTTGAATATGGTTTGAGCTGGATACCTGAACATCTTACTGTACAAAATGTATTACCCAGGAGTAGAAAACTTGCTTGTATCTGAGCAGACGATTATATCACAAGTTGCCATCAACTGGCAACCAGCGGCCATTGCATATCCATTTACCTATAAATATAACAACACATTAAAAATAAATTGCCCCGGATTGAATAAGTCCCCGGTTCGGCTTTAGGCTTGCTATCTATGAAATTGTGGAACTTGAAAGTACCTCTGGGTAATCGTGAGTGACACTCCTGGTGTTGCGGATGCCCGTGGGCGGCGGTGATGACTTTCCATCAGGTGACCCACTAGCTCGTTTGCCTCCTCTTGTATAAAAAATAAATAAAAAAAGCTATGACTATTTGCTAATTTTAATTTCATTAGAGATATCCCTGGACAGTTTACACAAATTGAATTTAACCCAATAGTAAACAAATCTTACACTAGTATTATAGGTGTTAGTTAATGACTCTAATACATAGAAACACTTAGATGCCAGAATAATTTTAATAAATACCCAGACCCTGATATGCAGAAATCTAAATGTAAATACTCGATGACGATTATACTTAGGCTAGGTACTTTTTGTTTACTATAAATATAAAAAAATAATATCTAATAATAATCGCTCCTATGGTCTAGCAGTCGTTTTTGTGATAGAAGTCATGATGAGGTCCCAGTATCTTATGTATTTAATAAAATTATTTTAATTATTAAAATAGAGATTATTTAATAAAATTACCTTAGCTATGACAGGAACTGGACTCTGCATAACGGACTTCATTAGTTCTGTTGCCTTGCTAAGTATTAGTCTATGTTGTTCAACTCCACAGGAAGATTGCTAAAAACAAACAAGAGCTTGTTTAAAGAATTGGCAAATTATAAGATATACCTAGTTCATTTAAACAAATTTATAAAGCTAAAAAAGTTTAATAACCTAGACCAGGGCTGTCCAAAATCCAGACAATGGCTTGGTTGAAATTTAAATGAATGTGTACATTTATCGAAAAACACTTTTTAATATCAAAGTTAAATAATATTTTTTTAAATATACGTATTTGGTACTTCACTAATTTAACTTTCTTCTTTTGTCCTTTTCTTAATAATCGTTTCAATGCTAGACTGAATATATATCCGCTCTACTTCCAAAATTACACTACTACTATTAATACTATACATTCACGTCATATTATCGGATAACTAGCAGGATATAGAAATTTTAATTAGGTATCACAACAAAATATACCGATCGTACTAGCCTCACATGCCTTCAAACAACCACATAAATAAGGTGAGATAGACCCACTCAATCACATAAACAAAACATACAAATGTACATGTTTACACATGCAGCACAAATACACAAACACACACACACACACAATTGGTCTCGCAAGCATAGATGCGCATACTCTCTAAATCACTATTATACACTCATTTGCATATCTTAACAGTCAAAATTACAAATTAACAACATGTACACGCATACATATTTCTAAAAATTCTGCTTCTTGAAAAAAATATAATATCTGGTATAAGTTTATTACAAAAGTTGCCAAAGATTTAACGTGGGTGTAAAACCTGTATGCCACTTAAAAAACCATCAGGCTTGGGTTTGATTCTCAATGGGGAGAAGTATAATAAGTATCTTTTTTCAAGCTTCTTTTTACTAATTTTTTTAAGAAAATTTAACCAATATTTCCAACCAGGATTATAAAAATGATTTTGTTTATATAAGAGTGTATGTATGAGTATGTATGTAGTAGACATAATAAATGTGCTACAGATCTAGTCAATGTACTACAGATTAAACTCATTATTATACTTATAATCCAATAGCTATTCTATAGAAAATTTAAAGGTTTACTCATATGTCTTACACACACTTCATATACATATGAATTGACTTCACTTTCCTGTACTACTATTTTTAATAATATTACATATAATTAAATATGAAATGCTAGAAAAGTTTTGCATGTAATATAAAAACATCAGCAAATAACAAACATACATGTAATTGTGAAGACATTATAATTACTTTGAACAAACTGCCCCAAACTGCATGCGTCCCTCAATTATGTAAGGAGTATAACGGAAAAAGTGGATGCAACCAAAACTCACCTAATTTTATTTTCGAAAGAGGAATATCTCAAAAAACAATAGAATAGATCTGCAAACATAATGTATATTTTTTTCTACTAGCAACAAATAAAAATTAAAAATAAATTGTGTTAACTTCTGTGCTAAATATGGGTAAAATAATATTAATGTAATTTTACTTAGGAATCTTAAACTTTTACTGTATTGGTCCGGGTCCTCTGTGTAGAATTTATTGTCTGTCTTTCTCTCAGACAGCTAGTAAAAGGTGAACATAGATTTAATGGAAAGTACCAACATGGCCACTGATAATAGATAAATATAGCCTTTGTTACGCAGAGGTAATGTAGAATTTTAAAGGTATATGAAGTGTCTAACATTGGCCCAGGTATTCATGAATTTATTGAAATACAAAATCTATTGCTGCAGATAATAATGAACAAATTAGTATATTTACTTATTAACAAAGTAGGCAGAGTCTGGAGCGTCAAATAATTGCAATTGCCAATTGCAGGCCTTATTTCTTCTATATTCATTACTCTTTCATACAATCACACCCCTGTTTCAGAGACTTCGATGCCACCCTTGGATAAAACCCATCCTATTCATTATGTCTCACTGGGTACCTACATCCATCCACTTTCGCATCATATCTGTTTTGTCAATCTTTCATTCTTTTCACTTTTCGAACCACTGGAGCATGCCCATTTTAATTTTTACATTAAATTATTATTTATGTAGATAAATATTTAGTTGGTTTGCAAAAAGAAAATACTTACAAATTCCTTTATATTGTGGCCAGCTGAAAATACATTGCCTTTTGCAGACAGAACAATGGCTCTTAGAGATATATCATGTTTATTGTGGTTTATTGCCTCCATCAGATAATCCATCATTTCCAAAGACAGAGAGTTCCTATGTAAAATATAAATATTAAGTAAATCAGTAGGTACTTACTAAACTAACAATGAACGCAGAAGTCTAGGTGACTTACTTGGTTTTCTCATGGTTGAGTATTATTTCTCTGGTTCCATTGACTTCATTTGTAATAAGATGCGTATGAGCACCTCTGGTAACTACTGGTCTTAAAATACATCTCTGAAAGTTATTAAGCCATAACAAATTAATTGTTTACTTTTTTTTTAAAACTAAGTTTATAAACTCACTCTAAATGCTAAAAACATTTTTATTAAGATTTACACCGAAAAGTAGCAAGTGTATGTTATGTTAAACACAACGTCGAAACTCGAAAACAAGTTAAATAGTTCTATAAATAACACACAATCACACATAAATTTTTATTTTATTAGTTGATAGTTTTGGTTTTATCATTTTCTTTGATAACGACTAGATCGTTGACCTTGTGCACAAATGAGCAAAACATACACAAATTACCTTAAGAAAAAAAGGACAGAACTAGTTAAAACTATAGGCTGTCCTTATCAGGGGACTGGTATAAATCTATGGTTGAATATTCTGTTAGAATTCTTTAATTTAGGTTTCAAATTCAAATCTTTGTAGTTTAGCCGAACTTTCGGTATACCTACATACAGAAAGTTCAGCTGCTATCTACCTATCTCGCTATCGTGAGATCTCACGTGTCGATCCGTATAATTTCAACTAGGTATCCTATTAGGTATGAAACATGTTGCCAATTGCCACTCGGCTAGTCCCAAAAGACCTACATTTTCTCCAAAAACTCAATCGCATGCGTCATGTATCCATAGCGGTTTGGACCTCAAGATTATTCAATTTTAAGCGCATGTCTTGCAACCGCCGGCCGCGCGATCACCAACCGCCAAGTTTGCGGGCGATGATTACAACCGCGGCGGCTGCATGACCGCAAAAAACACGGTCTCGTTAGTTTTGAAATAAAACCGCAGAACCGCGACCGCCGTTGGCTCGTCTAAAAACCGCTCTCCGCTAAGTTAGAAGTCAATGGTACCTAGGTTATTGGTTGGATGTAATTTTTTTAGATCTCGACGCAGAGCGAGGGATATTATTAGTTTGATATTATGTCTGTGGCATCGGAACTCTTCAGCGGATGGACGAATTTTGATGCGGTTTTTTTATTGTAAAGCCGTCATGATCGAGATGGTTTTTAGCTACCCATACCTAATTCATGAAGATCTGTCAAGGCTCTCAAGGTCATCAGCTTTTTGTAGTCATTCGAATTTGGTCGGATAACCAGCGTTTGTGTCACTGTTTTTTTGTTTATATTTACTTAATTCGAAATATTTCACACTAGAAATTTATCCAAAGAGTAAAGTAACTGTCCATAAAGGAATATTTATCTTACATATTTCAATAATTATTTGACTAAACGCACTAATTTTTGGTTTACACCGAAACATCTTAGGTTGAGCCAGTTTTTTGTATGGTAACGTCAAAGTTAGGACGCCGTTTTTTGACTGTAATCCATATTATTCAAAAACGCAAAAACGTATGCATTTTTTAAACTTTTTATAGTAATAATTTTTAAAACACGCCAAGAAGGACCGAATACAGTTTTCGGTTACCTTATGTTTTCTTAATTAGGCGCTATGACGTTTTTTGATTTTTGGCAAACCCATGTTTACTTAAAAACTATAAATATTTTTTAAATCTAATTTTGACACAAATACGCATAAATTAAGAGCTATTTGTGCATGTTTATTCTATAGACGCGCATAAAATACGAGTCTTGTAATGGTAGTAAGTTATCTCATAACTTAGTAACTAAATTAACTTGTATCTTAATACAAATCATCGAATTAGTTTTATTTTCACATTATAACATTCCATTGAATTTTCAAGATCAAGAATACATTATAGATAAGTGCTTTATCTATAGGTAATATATAAAATATAAAAATTATACAAATTTTCTATTATATTACATCCCAGCCAATGGATGACGACGCACCTGTAACGTGTATGGTTTCTAAAGGCCAGGATTAACTATCAGGAGAGCCGTGTTCTTATTTACTGACCTCTCACATAGAAAAAATAGTGGTAATGCGGCCGAGAGTACTTCGGAAAGCGTGTTCACTCGTTACGCCACAGGACAGTGATATCCGGAAAGAGGGAGATTGAAAAAAGGGTTGGTGTAAAAATGAGAAAAACCATGCTTTGGTTCGGTCATGTGGCAAGAATGACAGATGAAAGATTGACAAAACATATACAATGCCAATGTGGATGGATGTAGGTACCCGGGGAGACCAACGTTGAGATTCCAAGATTAAATCGCTCGGGCGTTATCTGAAGGTGGTTCAAGAGTCCGGCGTGTTTGTATGGAAAGGGTTATAAATGTTGAGGAAGCAGGTTGCAATTGTCGTGATAATTTGCACCCGATTCTCGCTGCCTAATCCGTAAGAAACTTGGCGTGAATATGTGTATTTATGTATCCAAAAACGAAACACAGAACAGAACAGTAGTAGAACAGTCCAACGAATTATCACGACGATAATTGTTTTATAATTTCGCTCGTTACTTTAAAAAATTAAGTGCCCTCTTACTTTATTTTTTAAAGAAACGAGCGAAATACGGATAAAACAAAAACCGTATAAATATTTGAATTATTAAATTTAGAAAGTTATGTCTATAATAAATAGTATTATCAAATTAGAAGATTCTGAGGTACGCGATTCTGTAAAAACGTTCTGTAAAACTGCAGCAAGAAACGCAATATCTCAAAAACCTGAAGACGCACAAATTATGTCTTTAGCGCACAAACTTAAGCTTCCTGCTCATGCGCAATTTTTACCTATCCGATAATTCGTTTAGAATTTTCTGGCTGGAACAACGTTTCAAGCTAGAATGGATTTTTCTGGTTATTTCCAAAACGACATGTATATTTTTTTTTTATTCGAACATTTTAAACAGATGGGGCACCCCACTCATATCACAACTATAGGTGCTACTTTCTTGCTGGGATAACGAACATTCGTAATGGATATAAGACGCCCTATGAGTATTTATTTCACTTTTGAACAATGTGAGGCCTAAAGGATAGTGCCCATTTGGACGGGCCGCATCGCACCGCAATAATCCGCCGTTTATACATTTTGTGTAGAGTAATTGGCGTAACTCTACATTTTGTATAGAGTTACGCCAATTGTGAGAGGAACCCCTCGCGCATAATAGCATTTTAACGCTAAAGCTTCGTGTGACTACTAGAGGCGTCAATTTCTATACTTGACGATTTTAACGTCGTCTCTCTAATTTTTTTATTCTGCTCTTTGGCGTTGAGTAACAGTAATCCGCCAATGTGCTTTGCTTTCCAATGCGATGGACCCNNCCCCCGCCCAAGGATAGCGCCAAAGAGAATATAATCACTACGTGGATAGCGCTACCTGTTCCACCCCGTCAACGGGTCGCGCTATCCTTAACAGTTAAAAAACTAACGATTGGTACAACTGAGCTGGTCTGATGATGAAACTCTAAGATACGAGACGTAACCCTGGAATACCTGCTAGTAAACCCATCGAGTATGGACTCATTCTATCCGCATTAATTAGATTTGTTCATATTTCCTGATAACGAGTTCAAGGCGAAGACCTGATGAATAATCTGGAAATCTGGAAAGTGGCTAATGGATCAAAGTTTAAAAGTTACAGTATTATTGTATTTCGTAATCTTTGCAGTTCATCTGAAGCACAAACTTAAAAACCGTCATGATTAAGATGGTTCTAATCTATCTTCATGGAGTTTTGTTCAGATGTTTAAGGTTGTCAGTTCATGTGTAAGCAACGTAATGGATACTAGGTAGTTGCATTATGTATATTTATTTCATTTTTAACATACGTGAGACCTTACCGTCTGAGTCTACTAACAAATCCTGGTAAATCCATCGAGCTTAAACGCGATAGATTCATCTTAACTAGAACCTGTTCATATTTTCTGATGACGAAGACTTGTTGACAAGGACCAGATGAAAGAACTGGTAGGTGGCTGATAGTGTGTGTGTAAGTTTGAGTGTGTGTTTATGTGGTATCATAACTTTAAATGGATGGGCGGATATGAATGAGATGATATTAGTTTGACAGATATTTTGTTTTTTTCTTGATAGAGATGATTCGATATTATATTGATTGATACAATATAGCGTTTTTTTATTTTAAGATTATAGATAGTGTTTAGTTGACCAGGAGTCTACTTTTTTGTGGCAAGACGGTAGATATTTACCATACTTATTACCATAATATTAATACGTGAAGCAAAAATTTTGGACCCCTTTTTACGAAAATTCCGCTGACGGAGGAGTATGAAATTTGGCACATTTATAGTTTGTGTAGGAGAAGTGCAGAACGCTTATATTATTTAATGATAATGTTAATAAAGTGCTTTAATTCAAAAAATAAAACATTACACGTACTGCCATACATTTGACACACACAAATATATTGATAATAACGATAAAAGATCACAGATGGCGCACTAACTATTCATGAAGTTTGAAAACAAAGTAGTTGATCTTGAGAAATGAAAATGGCGTTCTTATCAACAAGATATTAAAATTTATTATGGTCTAATTTCGACCAATGGGCGACCATTAGTTTGAATAAATTGAGAAAGGGCAGAAAATAAAACAACATTTTCTTGCTACCATTTATTACCAATGTTCTCTTTCAGAATTATCAGAGTCTGATGGATCCTCGCCTATATATTCGAGTTGTTCATCTTCTGCTGTGATTAGTTCAATGACAGAGCTAAAAGAAAATTATGATTAAGTTTCACAATTCAGATTAAGTTCCTTTTACACTTTCCTAAATTGATTAATAAACGGATATAGGCAATATTCTATTTTTAACCTCCGACGGAAAACAACTTAAGTTATATTTATTTAATGAATTGTTATTGTTAAATTAATGAATTTCTCTACACGCTAACAGCTGGCAGTTCGTGCGAGGCGATCATAAATTCAATGATTTAATGGGTCATTACCAACAAGCACGTACCCAGTATTTGGGGGGAGGGTCTTCAAAGTAAAAGTAAAGGGTCTGAACCCCTGGACCACCTGCCGGGGTACGTCCTTGATTACCAACATAACCACTACGTATCAGGTAGCCTTTTTTAACCTTTTGGCGTCAGCATCTACTATCAGTCAAGTTTAAATTAGCATTAAATTATCGACGTAGATAAGTTGAGCTTCATTTATTCAGATCATTTAATGAGATTTGGCGCTAACAATACGATACACTAATTTCCTAACAAATACTTCAATTTCTAAGCAATGCCACAAAATTTACCAATTTTAAACAATATACACGAAATTCAATAAAATTTAATAATAGCGAAAAAACTGCGATCATCTTATGGCATCAATATCTCTCTCGGTGGCACCAAAATTATGCTTCATTCAGGTCGTCTTTCACATTAAGCTTAAAACCCCGGCCAAAGGATAGCGGTCTATACAATCTATGGTTGTCTCTTACAAGCAGGGCGTGTGGTGCTTGATTGTTGCTTTATTACATACAAATATAAAGTTGTTACATACCTTTTTTATTTAGTTAACACTTGCACTTATCCACAATATATGTACTTTATTTAACACTTTCTGTTACTTTATAGCCAACCGGTTTCACTTTTTACAATTGCTGATGCTAAAAAGTGAAACCGGTTGGCTAGAAAGTAACAGACAGTGTTAAATAAAGTATATTGTGGGTAAGTACAAGTGTTAACCTAAAAAAAACGTGTGTATACAATGGGATTCCACCAAGTGCCGACGATAGCAAGTATAGATTCTATATAGTTGTTAGTTGATAAGTTGAATGAAAGTTTCTTACTTCAAAACTTTTTCTTCAAATTCATTATGGACTGTCGAATTATGACTTTCAGCACTGATTTTGTTTGCCAGAACTTTGTCCAACAAACATCTGAGCTCAAACAATTTTATTGCCGTGTACTCTTTACATCTTACTTTTATACTTGCAATCGAAATGAGGCAGTATGAACTATCATCGCAATCTGTAACAATTGATATTGTATTAACTAAAAAAACCATATTCCAATAATTTCATTAGCAAGTCACGATTTGATCATTCTTCTTTCGAAAGATAGCTAATGATCCCGAGATGGTCCCACATAAATTTGATCAGTTCATTAATAATAATGTTGTCAACAAAGGCGAACAAGCAGACGGATTTCCTGATGGTAAGAAATTCACGCCGCCTAGAGACACCAAAGGTGGTAATGGTGTGTTGGCAACCTGAGGCCGGGATGTAAGGCCTCGAGCAAAAGTAGGTTTACCGTCTACCTTACCCTCCAAACCGGAACACGTCATGATGTTATGGCGGCAGGAATAGGTAAGGCGGTAGTACCAACCCGGGTGAGTCGCTGCGAAACTCTACCACTTAGTCAGATGTCACGATGTTAGTGACGGTAACCTGGTGAGCCCAGACCAATACGGGGAAATCAAACAGACAACCCTACATGCGCGCGTCTATATAAAAATTTGATAAATAATGGAGGTGTTAACAATGGTCCAGCGTTAGGTATATCCCATATCTTAATCGGTCGCGCATAAGTTGAGCAATCATTTTTTTTTATTTTCCAGGAAATCCGTTTGTAAATTTACCTTAGCAGAATTAAATAACTTACCCTCAGTGACAACGAACTCTCCAAAGAAAAGCAGCGGGAGTGTATATATAAGGGTGACGTCAAACACATACAATTCCTTCGACTTCTGTTTCAGCCAGTATACTAGCCAGCCGGCCTTGGAGTCGTAATAGGGTATCATTCTTGGCCCCTTCATGCTTGACATTACACTGCTTGGGTGTATCAAAAGTCTACCGTCTTCTGGGCAAGTAGCTGAACATCTTTGTCTGCGTGGATTCTTTCCACCAAGCCACCTAAAAACAAATATTTAGAAGCCCATCTATAAATTGCGTTACCCAAATTACTCCTCCCACTTTTATTTAATACCCTCTTCCTTGTCGTAGGCGTGGAATTCCCTCTGGTATTAACAACGTACGTCAATTATTTTTCAAATTAACAATATTTTAAAATTTTAAGCGAATAGTTTTAATACTATTTTTACTACAACGCGAACGAAGTTTAACAAAGTCAAGAAACACACACACAATGTCACGCCCATTCTCCTCCTAACGTGTGACGTAATTTATGTTTAACGTCTTAATACCAAATAGTTAATTACATTGTTGAGTAGAATGGAACGTTAAATAAAGACAATGTAATATATGAGACAAAACATAATGACGTGTCTTCTGTCGCTCTCTAAAAACTGTCATGGCGATAATGTTAAAAGTAAGCATAGAACGTGTGTGTAATAA
>NJDD01007838.1:33982-48701 GCA_002245505.1 Calephelis nemesis | reverse complement strand
GATTTGAAACCCATTTCTATAATAAAAACAGATTTTCAAGAGTTTTGCATGGGGGACCTTTTGGGCCCCCTAGAACTATTGAGGTACAAACGAAAAAAAAGTTGGTACAATCAGGTACAAACGATTTTAAACCCATTACGATAAAAAAAACTAATTTTCAAGAGTTTTGCATGCTAAGTTCACGAGGGTGTAAAGTTTTACCAATTGCAATATTTTTGTTGAAAACTAAGAATGTTTTATAAAAGTTTATCAATTAGAACCCAATTCAAACGAAGAACCATTCAATTGCATATTAAACTTAACTGAGACACTCAAACTTTTTATTAGTATATTATATTTATTATACATATAGGTACTTATGCAATGTTAATTATTATTGGTTTCAATATTGCACAATAGTGTCCCAGAAATTGACTTATCTTGCATGGCTTTTATACCTCATTTCCATACCCTTTTGTTGTGTTCTTTAATTTTAGAAATTTAAAACATGTCTTCCGAATGCTATTTTTGAAATATCACCTACTGGTATTTATATGATAAATGGCAAATATTTCTCAATAAAACTCGTTGTTTTGCATATTTTTGAAATTCGTGTTCTGTTAAACCTATCAACACAGTGGACTCCGCTAGATCTAGTTTAGATTCACTTGCACATTGCTTAACATTAGGCTTTCAATATGTAATATATTGATACTCCCCTCATAAGATGTTTGTAACTGCAAAAGTGCTATTTTATAATAGAGCATGTTAAAGATTGACACAATTCATTATCAGTTCATTACCTATGGCATATGGCAAATGCTTAAAGAAATAGTGCAAAGTGCAAAAGTTTTCTCATAATAACATTTTCTTCATATTTTAGCAATGACGATGGACTGACCCCAGTCCATATAGCAGCAATATGGGGAAGAGTGGACAATCTGAAATTGCTTATTGGTTGTGGAGGTGACCCCTCTCGACGTGACCTAGATGGCTACTCAGCATTTGACTATGCAGCTCGGGAAGAACAGTGGGAGGTGTATGACTATCTGCGTAATGTAGTTGACCAAACGGATGACTCAAATGGATCTAGCTGTGCCTATACTTTAGATTTAGGTAAGTTAGTTTTTTTTCTGTTAACATATTTGTAATTTTTATTTATTACAGAGGTAAGATTACTTACAGACGTTTACTCATTAGTTGCATTTATTTAATAAGATTAATGTGGAAATAAGTTTAAGATTAGACTTAATACCTTAAATCACAATCAATAAGAAAGGTTTAAAGGCCCGCACTAAGAGATGTCAATTATCATTAAGTTACATTTTTTTATAAAAATGTCATCTTAATGACTGATTAAAGGGTAATTGATTTCTCTGAGTGTGACTGTAGGAAAGGCAAATCGAGCATTTATTAAACATGGAAAATGACTTGGTAGTTCCATTTTGCTATTACAAAAAAAATTACACAGTAAATGCAAAGGAGCATAGGCAGCAAAGGAGCAAAGGAGCAGAGTAGGCAGATAAGATATTTCTAAACAGAGGGTGGCTGTATCATAAAGGACACTTTGTCATGGGAAACATTTAACTAATAAAGTTAAGATGTTCGCATGGTAAACATTTACTTAGGTACAGGATACAGCTGGATAGATAAAAGTTATTGAAACTTAGTTATAAATTAAAAATGACACCTTAAAATACATAGTAAGTATAGAAAAAATAGAGGTGTATGTTTTCATTTGACCACCATATAAAATACTCAACAAAATAATTCATAGTTTTTACATTTTATGAAATAAATTACTTTAAAACTGCAATTTATGAAGTTGTTATAATTTTGGCAATTTATTAAAACCAATGTGATGTGATACAAGAAACAACTGGCATAAATGCTAATATGATGACAATGAATGTATTTCGAAGCATACTTCATATTGCAGTTGGTCTTGTTTGATACTGAAACAGATTATATAAAAATAAATACACCACGAAGACATAATTGCATGTGCAAGTGCTGTGCGAATGGTGCATAATAAACAATTAAAATAATTTTATCATGATCCGACTAGTGGTTTTTGAGTTCACTTAATAAAAATGTTTGCATTTTTAGACGTCATCAATGATAATTTAACTCAATAGTACTAGTGTGTGGGACCTTCTGGGATTCATTAGTTATCTTTTGAAAAAAGAATATCTATCAAATCTTGACATTGTATCTAATCAAATAAATGGAATCAGTTTTTGCGGTTTTACTGCGCTAAATTATTTTGTATGGGCAACGAAAGATGCGATAACTTTTGAATGGTTGGTCTGTACGCAGCTTTATGGGCCTGAGGGTTGACTCATACCATCTTATAAATGTTTTGTTTATAATCTCTCATTATTATCGTTTTAAATGGGTCCACATACCACAGTACATTCGTCTACGACTTTACGGGTTCTTGCTTTCTTAAAGAATTTACTTTCTGTATTTGTTTCAAATGACAACAACGTACATAGATTTTGAATATATTTAACTTTTTCGTACATTTCGTAGTTATTTAATGTTTTATATTACAAACGACGAAAAAACCCTTAACTCGATGTGATATTTGTTTTTTAAAACGAGTAACAAGTGTAAAAAACGAGTATCTTTGAGCTAAAAGACGATCCCATATATTTTTTGGGATAATAAGTTCAAACGCTGAACTATAACTACTTGATAATTACGTATTTGTATACTTCGACTAAATTGATTTTCTGCAAATTATTACAAACTATTAAAAATTAACATGTTATTATGTTTAAATTATTACCTACTAATTTGATATTAAAATCGTTTCAATAAAACGTGAGTTTATGATTGCATAGGGCATTTTTTAGGCTGGATTTCACAGTCGAATTTAACCGCAATCAACGCCA
Organism: Calephelis nemesis; assembly: GCA_002245505.1. Taxonomy (NCBI): domain Eukaryota; kingdom Metazoa; phylum Arthropoda; class Insecta; order Lepidoptera; family Riodinidae; genus Calephelis; species Calephelis nemesis. The sequence continues at coordinate 45,822 of NJDD01007838.1, read as the reverse complement.
ACGTAAAAACGTAGAGCTTATGCAGGGAATTACTGCTGATGATTGAACTCGTTTACACTGAATTGAGTTTTACTAAGCTCGGTTTTCAATCGGTGAAATCAGCCTTTAGACACTTTGGAAATGCTCTTATTTTAAAACAATCTTGTTCTAAGAGCAATAAAAGTAAATTGTCTGTTAGGAATCATTCCATAGAGACGTTTCTCTGTCGTGTCTATCCGGGGGGTCTAACGTCTTTTTATAGGTACAACTCGTTAAAGAAAGGAGCCGAACGAAATGTTTAGAGTATTTCTGATTGAAATACCAGAATTACTTATTTATGTCATTGATGTATGATGTACAGTGATTCAAGTATCTCTTTCCCTTCATTCATTGAATGAGTTTTAAATTTGAAAGCTGTCCTTGTCAGTTGTCTACTGAAAAAAATACGATTCTAAGTTGAACGCCTCAAAATATGACACAATTCTGATGAACAACTGTATCCTATCTTATGTTCCATTGTATCTTGTGCATTGGTATCTATAATTAACACCAATAACATAAGCATTTTAATTTGTCTGTATTGAGGTGGGTCATTACCAACAAGCTGGTAGTATAGTGCCGTGCTGCAGCTTGTCCGGGTAAGGATCCTTACCTATTTCTGCTATTACAACGACATTGTCATGTTCCGGTCTGGAGAGCGGGATAGCCGGTAGACTAGAACAATTGAACTAACACCTCGGCCATAAGACAACGACGCACCTGTAACAACTATGGTGTCGATGGGCCACGATAATCTTACCGTCGGGAGAGCCGTGTGCTAGTTAGCTATCTTATCACGGAAAAAAAGATTAAATGATTTTTTGTTAATAGAAAAAAATATATATTTAGTAATGTCAGCTATCTATCAGAGAAAGTCACAACAAAATCAGCCTGGCCGTAGATAAGATACAAACATTTTATTAATATCTTTCTATACGTACCATAGAGGTACGTATATTTTATTATGAATTTTGTTAAGTTATCACGATATCACGGACACTTATATTTTATTTATTAGTAGATATAGATGTGGTTGAGTGTACAAGTTAAAAGGGGTCAACGCATCCGGGATAGGCCTTGGAGTGCTTGAGGCGATTATGATACGGTCACTGGTCACGGCGTATTACCTCTACTCCATTTGAAATTAACAAAGAACACTGGATGTTGTCTTTCTAACGCGGCTTTGTCCGTATTTTAAAATTTTTTGCTTAGGTACTCGTGGAAATCACTTAACCAATAGTGTACTTTTGTCTATGTTACTCTTTATAGACTATCTGCTAGTGAAGGTGGTCTAAATAGGACTTTCCGGACTATTAGTTTCAAGCATACAAACAATGTAATTCTGCTGAGCACCAACTAAGCTTATTTTAGGTGAATGCTATTTTTTTTCAATGAAACACAAAGGAAGGAGATGAAACATTTAAGACACGTCAATAGTCCGGACATGTCAAACTTGTGACGTTTTTAAATTTTAATAAAAAAAACTTTTTGTCGCCTTAATGAACACGTACTTACTCGAACTACACGTACACGTAATGTACTCGAAGGTTAAATTAACTTTGTATTTCTTATTACACTGTAATACAGACTAAAATGTTAACTTAAACCTTGGTGTACCTAAATATGTTATCAATTTTTAAAAAAGTTTTAACTTTCAAGTAAAGTTTAACTTTAGTTTTTTTTATAGCTTTAAAAAAAAGATTTTTTCCTTTCTGTACTCCTCCCTAATGTGGACGCAAGGCTTGAGAGTGAAATAAACTACTTCTGTATTTAATTAAACGGGTAACCGCAGGATAGCTAAATAACTTAAATACGCAGGCGTAGCCGCGTGCAACATCACTACATAATTAGTATAAAACAAAGTCGCTTCCTCTGTCCCTCTGTCCCTTTGTACGCTTAAATCTTTACAACTACGCAACGGATTTTGATGCGGTTTTTTTAAATAAAGTGATGAAAGAGTAAGGTTTATATGTATATTTTATACCCGTGCGATGCTGGGGCGGGCCGCTAGTCTAGCATAAATGTAAAGCAAATTCGTGGAACTTCACCAGTTTATAGTGCATATTACGACTGACCATATATGGTACTAAAATTATCACTGATTATGCAAATGCATAATTCGCAACATCCTATAAAACATTTTGCACAGTTCAGTTATTTGGTTCATTGATTTCCCACGGCTATTTTGTAAACGCAACATATTATCTAGATAAAGCGTGAGAACCACTGAATACCGCTCGGTTAATAAACATTCGTGTGTCTATCCGTTTAGTGCTTCCTGTACTACAAATTTTGATATTATAATCACAAGATGTTCTTAACATAATGTTCGTCTAATCGTTTGACATTGGCAGTGGTACTCGTTTGTAATCTGGTATAGATTGAAAGCAAGAGATCCCTAGTTTGATTTTCGGTTCGGAGTTATCACTACAATAAAACAAAGTCGCTTCTTCTGTCCTTTTGTATGCTTAAATCTTTAAAAATACCTAACGGATTTTGATGCGGTTTTTTAAATAGGGCGGGTGGCTAGTTTGTTATTAAGAGTAATAATCTTTGTTGAATTGTTTTAATACTGGAATGAGGAAACAAAATAATAAGAGTATGATAATTTTTACTTACTTATATTTGAAAAAACACCGACTTAATTATATGCCCGCATATTAATGTTGTTTATCATCAATCCTCCCATGTCTGCCATAGATACTTCTCGAAAACCTAATCTTTTTGTTTGTAAAATATCATTAAAATCGATTTGGCCGTTTCGCATGCAACAATACAAGCACAACATACAACCCTTTCGCTTTTGTAATCTATTGCACTTATTGAAATTTATAACATACAGTTTAGAGACAACTTTGGTACCTGTTAATGGTAAGGGATGTGACATCCCCACCTCCACTGGATTGTTTTACTAGTTCTGGTTACTATATTTACTGGTGTTATATATAGTGTTAGTTAGGTATACTTGTACTGTCTTATCAATTACAGCCTGAAATTGACGAAACACTGTTTACATGTATGTGTAAGTTGTTTTTTTCATCAGGAGATCTGTCTTGTTATTACGAGGATACATATATACATACATATCTTCACACCAAGTTTTTTACGGCGTAGGCAGAGAGTATCGAGTGTCAAATCTCACTAGCCTGGCCGACCAGTCTGGCTACATCCACATTCTAAAATACACACATACTAGCAGAGATCGCTCTTAAGCCATAAGACCGCCTTTGTGCACCTAATTTAAATATTATAAGTGAAAGAGTGTAATATTTTGAAATTTTGGTGCATAATAAAGTGTAGGTATTCATTCATTCAAAGATATACTTCGTTTACTAGAGAGAAATAAACCCAAAATATACGTACAAGTTAACTACTACAAAACGTCAGCTGATAGTAAGATTATCTATTATTTATAGCATTGGCTACGGTTTAAATCTGATAAAAGAACGAGTGGTAAGCTGTATCTGATAATTAATCACAATAATAATAATTCCAATGTAACAGACACCTTTTTTTCGATTTTAAAGGCGAATGTGTAGACGGATTTCCTGATGATGGAAAATATAAGTCTGTTTTAGGACTCTATAGTTGGTAATGTTAAATGGCAGGTAAGTATCTCGAAACCACAGAAGCATGGTAATGGTGCGTTGCCAACCTTAGCTTGCAACGTTAAACCTTTTATGTTCCCTATGCTGCACAACAGATCAATACGACATTAACAATCAAAAACATTTTTTTCAGTCGAGTTTTCTATTTGAATATTAATAAATTAATAAATTGAAGATTAAATAATATTCACATCATAATAATGGGGACAATTTTGTACGAAGTACAAGTACAAAGTAAAATAGCTAAAAAAATCAAAGGAAAAATAGTAGTCTGAATTTGAAAGATTTTTTACGAAGTCTCTAGTGATAGGGCTTGTTTTTGGAGGAACCGGGGCTCTTGCCCTGGTTATCCTCCCGTGAATCTGACCCTGTTTTCCATTAGAAAAGCTCCTTCGCTCGTATAAAAAATGCCGACTGGGAGAGTTCTACTGCATTCAAGAATTCTCACGTAACAACTTCCTATGTATATGTAATTAACACTTTTGCATCGTGTGAAAGGAACTGTAGGCAAAACAAAACTATGTTTGGTATTTGTAGTTTCTCACTGTAAACATTTGATTGCCCTGTTCCCCTGCGGCATTAACGGCGCAAGTCTGTAAGACATAGCCAAGACAAGACTATAGACATTGGTGTGATTCTGCATGCACAAACTAAACTTATTTAAGATACATGCTATCTTTTTTACGTGAAACAGAAACAAAAGAGATGGAACATGTTAGACATGTCAAATTAGTTGACATTCCAAATTGTGACGTTCTTAATCAAAATTTTCCGAGTGATAGATTAAAAGTCTGTAGAAATGTAATTTGAGCTGTGTTTTTTTTATGTTAGATCACACAACCTTCTACAGAGTGAGTTTTAATTTTATCAATAAAAATACCGGTGGTCCCGTAAAAATTGTGTTTATAATATCTAAATATTCAATTATAAATAATATAAACATATAAAGTTGACTTTGGTATCAATTTAAATATCCAGACTTAGAAATGCAGACATTTAAATTTTTATTACACAAAAGCCTGCTCCTCCTTTCGTTTCAAAAATCTTGGTTTTTATTTAACAACGAACATTGATACAAAAGTATTCCTGGATGTAAGGCATCTAGTTTTATTCGTTCTAAACTAATAAGTGGCGTTTGCAAGCATGTCGGGAGGAAAGATGTTTGGATGTTTATGAAAACATCCAAACATCTTTACTAACATTCGCATTTATAAAAGTATTGGTATAATAACATTAAGATGGCGCCAGCTGATAATACATCTGACAACTCGCACCGCCTACACCTGTGCAGCAGGTGGTACATTGCCATGTCTGTGTGTACACATCACACCTCACCTGCCTGCTAGTGTACGTAGGTCCTCATTTACCACTTGCCCATATACATTACGAGATGTTGCCCGCGGTTACGCCTAAGTATTACAGTTGTTTGGTTGTCCCGTGGAAACCCGTTTTGATATCCGAATAAAAAGTATTCTATAGATAGATCTATCTTATATGTATTTTTACTCCTTTCACGGAATTCTAACAATGTGAAACAAGTAAAATTAACACACTATGGCTTGTAAATATTAATAAGTACTAGCTGTCCCGGCGAACTTCGTTCCACTCGTTCAGTTTGTATGGGAAAAATTAAAATGTCCTTTTTCCTAGTTTCTTCGCAGTTACCCCTTTTATTATCTTTTAAACCTTCCCAGGGTTTGAACAAATAATTCGAAATCAAAATTGGCGTAATCGGTCCAGCTGTTCCCGAGTTTTAACCAGATTAATGAACAACAATTACTAACTTCATAACTTCCGAACGACTGAACCGATTAGTTAATGTCAGGCGAAGGTCCTTATGAAGAGAAAAACCGGGAAAATTGCAGAGAAGATGGGGAAAGCATTTTATTTTTTTCCATACAAACTGAAAGGCTAAAACGAAACTCACCAGGTCTTGTATATAAAAGTTAGTCCTACCTATATATAAAAATGAATCTCCATTTCCCTTTGTTATCGCATCACGCGTGAACGGATGGACCAATTATTATCATTAATTATAGTCAGGAGAAGGATCATATAAACATTCAAACTGCATAATGTCGGTCAGCTTAGCAAGTTATTTATATATTACATAATATTTTAGTGACTAAACAAAGTGCTAATTTGTATTTATTCATAGATTTTCAATTCATCACACACATTTTTATTAGCGATTAGTTTTAATCCTATCTACCGTACATTACCACTGAGATTTTTTAAATTTCCTAAAGTTTGGCCTTTATTTCTCGCCAGTTTTTCTCAGACTATTTTTTTACAAAACTGACTTTCGACACGTGTTTGAAACAAACTATCTTCATAACGCAATAAATAGGCTAAATCTTATAAAAGTGTAACAAAAACTTCGGTTTCAAATATGTAGTAAAATACCTTGATAGAAGAATTAATTGTTTACTTTCAATTTTTATCTGATGAGAACGGCAGTGCTGTCCCAAAAACGTAGAAAATGTTATTTGACAGGAGCCACAATCCTCAGCACTATGAGGCGATTCAAGAAGGCAATAAAGTTTCTCCTTACTCCTTAGGCTTCAGAATAACAGAGGTAGAAACGAAAGGCAACCTTACTCTGACAAGAAAATAAGACACGTGTGAGTTAAGGTTTAAAATGCTATTGAACTCATCTAATAATACAAAGCGGAAATGAAGCCATATACAGCAGGTTAATATGCAATAACCGTTTCCGGCAACCTATGGCGCGATGGCACTCGCCTTGAATTTTTGGTACAAATAAATTTAAGTCATTTAAAACTATTACGTAACCAGTAACAGGGTTTAATAAACTATAAGAATTGAATTAATTAAATCTTTAAAGAACTGTACTTATTTCGATAAAATTACTCTACCCCATGGTTGATGTCACTTGCCATACAGTGATATTAAATCCTGATAATGAGAAGTATTTGTCACCAATGATATCAATATCAATTAACTGTAAATTCAATTGCGAAAGTCTGCCTGTCTATTGCTCTTTCACGGCTAAACCGCTCAACCGGTTTTATCGAACCAAGTACAAAAACAGGCTGTTTTTTTCCAAAGTCAAGGACTATAGCGATATTAACGTAACGTAATCGAAGCTGACTAAGTTGCAATATAAAGAAAACAAATCTGTACATGAAATATTTTTAAATACAATTGTATAATACGTATTGTATAAATTATACTGACCCTACAAACGAGGGTTATTTTTTTTTTGTCGATTTGACTACTTAATCAAATTTTTATCAATGTTGTGTAGTAGTAGGCCAGCAGCATAGGTCAGCTCAACAATTAGGATACCAATTACTGCAAGAAAATTTTAATTTCCTCCATTATATTTTATTTTCTACGAAAAGTCATTTCAACGCGTGTACGAAGTCGCGGACTACAGCTAGTGATCGATAAATAATAGCATTTTTAAAAACTAAATCATAATAAAATAATAGTGTATAGAGCGGTCAATAATGACAAGTTGTTTGATTACTATCTTATCTATTCATTGTTAAAAGGCCGTGAAATGATTTCCTTAAAAGATATAGGTTAGGAAATAGGTTAGACGGAAGTACTCTAAACTACTCCCTCCAAGACGTGAATGAGAATGAGAACCTTCACAATGAGTTTATAATAGGGATATATTCGCTAATGTCTCTAATCTCTAAATTCGCTAATGTATCTAATCTCTATGAATTATTTTTATGAAAACTTTTAACAGCGCTTCTACTAGCAATTGACAGAGCTAAATATCAACACAATTATGCAGATTCCGATAGCTAAAATACCGTAATCTATAGCAAACATTAATGGTTATGGTCAAACTCTTACCACAACCTACCAAAAGGTCATGGAACAGGCAGTGGTTGTTCGAAGCTTTGCTTAGTAGTTGTCAGTAAGAACTAAGAGAGTGATGCCATTACGATAAAGTATAAACTAGCTAGACAAGCGCGCACGATTTTGAGTCGTGCTTCATGATTACTCAGTGGTGTCAATTCAGTTGACTCAAACTACACTAACTTTGCTCTAACAGTTTTAGACATTTGCAGCGACGAACCTATAATGTTTATGGTATATATATTTATAAATATTGTATGAGCCATGTGCTTGTTCCCTTTCTTATCATATATAAGAAACCCGAGAAACAGGAAAAATTATTTTATGTGGGTACAAAAGTTCTAAAGTGAGCAAAATCATCAGTCAAAAGATTTTTAGTAAATAACCTGGCAATAAAAATGTTTCTAATACACCAAACCAACCCAGCTGTTAATATTCAGAATTGATTCCAAAAAGAAGGAGGTTCTCAATTAGACTGTTTTTTATTGTTTCTTCGTTAAGCGATTTACAATTAGGTCCGTATATTTTTTTGCATAGTAGACCGTGGTCACATACATTTTTTGATCAAGATCCAACATGGGTTTTTTTTTAATATAATTGTTTTTTTGCCTAGGCTAAATAATATTGAAATTGAAGTTGGCTTGTTGGAGTTTTACTGAACTAAAATCGTTTTAGAGCGTAAACGTTAAACGCTGTCTTTAACCATATTATGTTAATTGGGTCCTTATTGTCCTTACTTTAGCTAATTTTAGTATACTAGTTTTTAATCATTTAAAATACAAATATCTGGATGGCCGAGCTTCGCTCGGTATTTTTTTTAATTGATTCCTAGCCAGATCGATTTGTCACCCCCGAAACCCCCTACATACTAAATTTCATGAAAATCGTTGGAGCCAATTCCAAGATTCCAATTATATATATACAAGAATTGCTCATTTAAAGGTATAAGATTTAAGGTAAATTTTAGTTTAGTTTGTGGCAATGGAATCACCACTAACGGTCGTATTTCTTTTCCTACAGTTAATCTCGGTATAATATGATATGAGCGTACGGTTCATCATCTTGAAACAATGGTATGCGTGAACCCATTCGTGGTCAGATACATAATAACACATAATTCCAAACTGGCTTCTCCGCGGAGGCTCGGAGGCCTTTATGTTTGATAGAACCTATCCGCCCACAGGATATTACTTACATTTCATGTAGGGTGACCTTGTATTTGTATATCAGTGGCTGTAATTTTACGCAACACAAATTGCATGATTTTTTGTCTCATTTAGTGCTTTTATCCTCTGTTGGCGTAAGTTGTGCTAGTAATTTTTTTATCTTAATTTGAACAAATGTTGCAAAGCCGTCTACGAAGTCTCACATTCTAAATTAATGAACTTCCTCTCTATCCTCCTGTATCTTACCCTTTTCTAATGTCCTGCTATAAAATTCGAATATTTTTATTTTACAAGTCAATTAATAACTTTGCGTCAAACCTTTGGTAATTGTTTGAAAAACCGAGTTAGAAGTGACGATATATTCAGCGCGAAAACGTTGAAATTTTTATTCAGTGTGACGCTCACTGGCTGAAGTGACAAAGGCGAGAACTTTAAGTTTTCAGAAACTTAGTGATCTAGTTTCGATGTGTTTTGTTTAAATTTGTGTTAATTAAATTTTTTTAATGTTTATTATTAAAATTATATTATTTATTGAAATTATATGTATATTGTTATAATTTTGAAATGTTACAGAATATAAATTGGTGATATGAAATTCTAATTTAAACTTTTTTTAAGCCTCATCATTTTTGTAATTCATGGTTCCTTATCAATAGTATAAAAATAAAAACTTGCTTTGCTTGAAGCTCAACACCCTGGCATCTTGGCAAAATAAGCACAACCTTTAGCGTCTGTAAGCGACGCGTACTTTTACTATTACTGAATCCTTCTGGGTTTTTTTCTCTCAAAAAAATTCAATCCCATTAAGCATAAAACCTTTGGCTACACTATCAAATAGAAAATAGTATTATGTATTGTTACAGAACTGAGGCTTCGCACGCGTTTCTAAGAACGATCATAAACATCGATACTTTTCTTGTCCGTCCGTCCGTGATTCTAATTCACTGTAATTGTATAGATTTCTTTCAACTATCATTCAAATACTTTATCGAATGTATACCTGTATTTGTTTTGAACTACTGTTGCGCGCGGCTTCGCCCATGTGTTTAAGTCAGTAAGCTTTTTCCTGTGCGAATTTGGTTTATCCAGGCTGATTTAGACCTCAGGATTATCCTTTGCCCAAGATCTAATCTTTTTCTATACCCTCCGTGTTGGTCCGGACTTCTTTGCAGAATAGACCAATCTGCCTGCCTGCCAGGCAGCTCGTAAAAGGCTCGAAAGGTGGTAATGGTGCTTTGCCAACCTGAGGCCGGGGTGTTAGACCTCGAGCAAAAGCAAGTTTACCGGCTACCTTACCCTCCAAACTGGAACACGTCATGACGTTATGGCGGCAGGAGGCGGCAAAACTCTACCACCTAGTCAGATGTCACGGTGTTAGTGACGGTAAGCAAATGCTCGCCTTTTTCGAGCTGCCTGGCAGCAGCAGGAAGGCAGATGGCCTATTCTGCAAAGGAGCCCGGACCAACACGGGTAAATTAGTAAATGCTAGTTTTCTAGCAATTTTTACTTCTTGTTTGAACCTTTCCTAGACTTCTAGAAATAACTCAGGACATACATACAAGTAAAATCGGTACGACTGCTCTGACTGACTGCAAGTTTTAGTGAGACTAACGAACAGCAATTGATTTTTATACATAGAAGAAGAAAAGAGAAACTATTTAAAAAAAGTTTGGGCTGCGTTGTGTTATTGCTTACTCAATAAGCCTGTAAAACTAAAAGGCATCGGTGTTTTCAATAAAATATTAATTAAGGTTTTGTTGTATTTATATAGTAATATAATAAATACAACAAATATATATAGTAGTATAATAAATACAACAAAACCTTAATTAATATTTTATTGAAAACACCTATGCCTTTTAGTTTTACAGGCTTATTGGCTTTAATACCAGTATTAAAAAATGGATCTCAAAAAGGTGTTTTAAGATAAATAAAAGTATTTTACGCCCATATCAGAGTAAGCAGAGGTACAACCAGATATTGGTAGATAGGTAGATGTGGTGTTTCAAGATATTTTTGGTTTAATTAACGTAATTAATTAACACATTAACACTTTCCAGTTTTACAAAATATATTCTGGATGATTTGCTTTCTTTTAGCAGTTGCTATAATATAGGTACTATACACCGTTGTTGGAAATAGTCGTGAAGGTATTTCTCAATTACTCATGTGTACCTACATTACGCAAGTAAACGCCTTATCATAATTTAAATCTTGCTTCTATAAAACTATATCTCGACGAAAGCTTTAAGTTGCATAAGTTTTTTTGTTAGACCAGATAAGGAACAAAGAAAAGAGTAATTGAAACTCATTCAAGTCGTCTTAGTAAAGTATCTTTCACATTGTAGTTACCAAAGATCTTAATAGCCTCTTTTTCTTATTCCGTCCGTTGCTTTCGAGCCTTAAAAATCCTCACGCTTGTATTCGTAACAGGTAGGCAGAGTTCCCACAGAGTACTACAGAGAGTCTGAGTATCCTCTTTTAGACGAAGGTATTTTGCAGTCCCTCTACGTGGTAGGTGTAAAACCTATAGCCAGTCCGGGCAAATTTGTTTTTATTAGAAAATTTCCACTTTTAGACGAAGGTATCCGGTCCGGGCTAATTTGTTTTTATTAGAAAATTTAAAAAAAAATCAGTTACACGATTTTGGAATCGAATCCGAAATCTCTTGTAGTTAACGCCAACACCGGCCCACTAACCTACAGGGGCGATATTACCCTATTTTCGGATAAATTTGTGTTTTTATTAGTTCCTTAAGTTGTTTTATGGTAATTTATACCTATAGATTAATAAGTGCAACAATCATGGTCTATTAAAAACTTTCTATTTTTATGTTCACAAGATTATAAAATAATTGGTAGTGTTGTTCCGTGTTGATCCGGGCTCCTTTGCAGAATAGACCATCTGCCTTTCTTGCCAGGCAGCTCGTAAAAGGCTAGCATAGGCTTGTCATCACTAACATCGTGACATCTGACTAGGTGGTAGAGTTTAGCAGCGACTCGCCCGGATTGGTACCACCGCCTTACCTATTCCTGCCGCCATAACGTCTTGACGTGTTCCGGTTCGGAGGGTAAGGTAGCCGGTAAAGTTACTTTTGCTCGAGGCCTAACATCCTGACCTCAGGTTAGCAAAGCACCATTACCATCTTTGGTGTCTCTAGGTGGCATGAATTTTTTTACCATCAGGAAATCCGTCTGCTTGTTTGCGT